>LBNU01028125.1:2428-45732 GCA_014162995.1 Artemisia annua | reverse complement strand
AATATGGCCGTTTTACACAATCTCTATCATTTGAACCCACAAAAACGACCAAAAACACCACAAATGACCCACAAAAAGGATAATTATAAAAATTGTTCCATGGTACTCGGGAACAAAAAGACTGAAAACAAGTTGAAAAATAACCAAAGTCACACAATACATTCAGTCCCCGAATTTCACAAAATTGCAAAAACTGTAGCCTAAATTTTAAAAAAGAAAGAAAGTCAACTTTAGTCCTTGAAGTCAAATATTTACAAATACCCTGGATGAAATTTCTACCATTTCAACTTTTACCCCTCAAGTTTAAAAAATGCAAAATATAGTCCCGGGATTTAAAGAAAGGGAATTATCCCAATATACCCTTGACTAGCAAATTACAAAATGGAAACATTTTGATAACTTTGGGAAACATACATTGCACCCCTCAACTTTAAATACATAAAATGTCTCGGGTTTAAAAATTAATAAAATCAATTTGGTCCTTTGGTTTAGTCAACTTGACAAACTTTCCTGATCGTGTGAGGTTGGAAAATATACAACAGCAACCCCCAAGATGCCCAAACTTACACAAGGTTGGTCCTGGTTAATTCACAACCAAAGCGATCATTTACTTCATAACCCATTAATCCAAAAAAAAAAACCAACACAAACCAACACAACCTCCCCGACTGCCCAAAACCAAAAACCCAGCCCAACCTTTAACTTAAACTCCCTCCGTTACAATAAATTACCCCGTCAAACCACACGTCAAACCCCATTTCCGCCTTAATCTCACCCGGCCTTAACCCAGGACCACATCCCCCCATATCCAGGTAATTCTCACCTCCCCATGCTTAACCCACCTCCAAGTCACCTCTGTCACCACCTACAACACCCCAACCCATACAATTATTTCCAACACAACTGCTACCTGAACTTGGTATATCTTTTCCCGCCAAGAAATGAATCAAGGCGAGATCACTAACATCAATTCAACAGCGGGATTGTCAAAGAGGTCAAAGCAACTAGTGGACTCAAAAAAGATATAAAAGGGAAAATAAGTGAAGAAATCACTTTGGCACTCAGCCATGTCACATAGTTAGTTTTAGTTTAACCTTAATAAAGCTCTCTCTTTTTTTTTGTTCATATCAGTAAAGCCATTGGTACAGAACTAAAGAAACATTTTCTACATATCTGTGAGTTCACTAACCATCAAGTGGGTATGTATTAAGCCTCCTGTGTAAATGAATTGTAGTCTTCTATTTGACATATATGTTTTTAGAAGCTCCTTCGTCCATATAATTCACCTGAAGAACCATATATGTACAGGTTGAAGCAAAAGGGTGGTTAATTTGAAAGTATTGAAGGTTCCTGAGATGAAACAAACTAATTTTTCAAAGCTGCATGTGCCTAGCGCGAATGGTTTTTGAATTAGGATGCCATTTTTTTAGCTGCTACGTTTTGGTTAGTGGGAGCTGGTAATTTGGTTTTGTGTGGTTATATTGATTGCCTTCTGTAGATTGCCATTATTAAGGTTGTTTGGAATTGGGTTATTTTCAGTTATAAGAATCATCATTGTTTGCAGAAAAATTATTAATCCCAAACACCCCCTTTATCACTTTTAGCTAAAAAAAATGGACAAACAATAGCGTATTATTCGCCAGCTGAAATCGTTAACATGCGATTGAAATTTGCGTGTTATCTGCAATGATGACTCTTATAACTGAAAATAACTAGATGACTCTTATAACTGACGACTCTTATGCTCCATTTAATGAGCTATAGGCTTAGATTATGTGGAAGCTCTGAATGTCATTTGACTCATGCATTTAGGTCAATGCTCAGTCTGGAATGTAGGTAGTCATCACATCCTTCCTTTTCTGAATTTATGCAAACTTTTATACCTCCCGAGCTGCTCCATTTTGCCACCACCAATTAGAGCATTAGTCTGATTTGTGTTTGTATAATGGAATGTAGGTTAGGGAAATTGTGTTTGTATAAATAGTTTCATACAAAACTGAAGTTTTTTAAACATTTTAGTTTTTGTATAATGGAATGTAGGTTAGGGAAATCGAGAGAGAAGGCCACGAAGAGGTAGAAAGGGGGCAAGGAAAGATGCATAACAGATTGTTGCACTTGATTTGATATCAAGGCTTAATTACCATCGATCCTATTCCGACTTCGAAAATCAGAAAGGTATTTCTTTTCTTGATTGCACAGTAAGGTAAACAGAACAACATAGTTGTGTAGTATGTTTTTTTTTTGGGTAAAAAGTTGTGTAGTATGTTAGGATGAGTTGTCGTTCAAATGAATATATAGTTGTTATTAGCCGCTCAGCTATGCACGTGCATACCTAATAATAATTTCATATTAAAAGTTGCTAAGGTAGTAGAAATGATGGTGATAACTCATGAAACCGAGCTGTTAATGAGAATCTTATAGTGAATTTATGTTATGATTCATGGGTATTATGGTAATCACACTAGAGATAGATAACTAAGATTTTTGGTCGATATGATTTTTTAAAGTTATGCCTCATAATGTGAACATGACAACGTTGATAGAATGATGGTGTCCTCTAAAAATAGGTATATCTACTAACGCGTCCACTACTTAGGCCAGACTTCCAATATATCCACTACTTAGGCACATTAATTATCGTTGGAGGTTACTTATTTTCTAATTGGTTTTTCTAATTTATATACTTCTGTTTGCTGGTGGATGTTTGTCTGATGGTTCGAGCTCAGGTCTTGAGGGTGCTTGATTATTCAGAGACTAGCAGACACCTGTTAGTGACTGCTGGTGATCACGTGTCTCTTCATCTGTGGGATACAACTGGTCGCTACACAAAGGTACGTCTGATGAAATTTTCCCACTCTTTGTTAACTTTTTTCAGTTTTCTGCGCGACGACGTGATGAGCTTTATGGTTTATACCAAACATGTTTACCATATACTATGCAATATTGATGTTTACACATTGAGGCTATTTGTTGTCACGCTGTCTTAGCCTTATGATTTTTATATGGGTCCATTAACCGAAATGCCAGCTTTCTATTCAACATAGGAACCACAACAGTACGTGCGAGTTCAACATTATTTTTAGAATACTAAAACTTAAGTGCAGCATGCTAGGTATTATACACTATAGATATTTATCATTATAGACAAATAGCATGCTCAAAACATATACCAGGTCTTTTACAATGAATATGCTTTGTGGACATACATCCTCAACAAGATGAAATTTCTGTGAGAACCTTGGTGACGCTGTCTCTTTTTTGTTATGCGGTTTCTTTATTTGACTATTTGACCCATTCCCTTTTAGCTAAAAAAACTTCTATGACCCGTTTGAAAAAGAACGCTATCTACATCGATATCATCAGTATGAACTAACTGCGTTGAAAATATGACATAATTTTGTTTCCTATACAGATAGATCATTCAGTCATTGAGAGCTTTGGAGGAGGAGAGAAAACTTGCATTACAACCCGAGTTTACCCGACATTAGCCATTGAAAGTTGTTCCTATTGAAGAATGCATTATTCATGAATTATCATATTGGTAGGATTCTAAACATTTATACATGATAAACTATCTTCATTGTGTGGTCAAGTATTATTTAAGTGAAGAGCTAACATGCTATGAGCCTAGCTTTCTTAATTATCTATGTATTTAACTTTAAACTTCAACACGATACCTCGCGGAAATGCACGTCCTTACAAAAATATATTCTATGCGAAAAGAGATGTTTAACGTGGTGCTGGTGACATGACTATTTATTCTATGCGAATCTCTCCCATTGAAATCTAAAAGCTACCTACAATAAGACCACTCACGATCAATTTCGTCGTCTTATTTTTGCGGCACGTCAGTTATTTTTCTTTTCACGGCCAACTTTATTACCAAACTTAGTATAACAAGACAACGAACTTCACCAGCAACTTTTTTTTTTCTTTTTTCATTATTCAATTTCTTAAACACCAAAATTAAATTTTCGCTAATAATTTTTAAAAACATTTCATTAAGAATTCAATAAATAAAAAACGTTACAGTAAAAACTAAAAGACGTAAACTAATAGTTTAAATTAATTTTCTTCTTGATTTCTTGCTTGATCTTCAACATCGTTTCTCGTTGTCTTCCGATCAAATGGTCATCGGGACTATGACAAAACAATATGACTTTTTATGCGTTGTTTTTCCTGTTGAAAGATGAACATTTGACGTCGTAGTTCAATTTCTTCCTTCTTTTTGGAAAGAGACCCAAGTGGACGTTTTTTCATTTATCGACAAACATATCAACAAATGGTGTGGGAGCAACAACTAAAGATTCTGATGGAATGGACGAGGATGACGCTTTCTTCTTAGCTTTGTCGCCATTGGTCGAACTTCCCGAACCTCTTCCTCCTTTGAAGAATAATAATTAAAATAATAAAGATGAAAAATAATCATAACTATACATTTTAAATACAACTACAAAAATAAATGTACATCTTCCAAAATTTGGTTCCTTATTTGAAATAGTTATGCAAAATTACTTCCCCACTTCAAATTATTTTCAAATAAACACAACTACAAAAAATAATCAAAACTATACATTTTAAATACAACTACAAAAATAAATGTACTATCTTGCAAAATTATTTCTTAGATCTAGGGATGAATATTTCGAACCGAATCCCGGAACCGAACCGGAACCATACCGGGGTACCGATTCCTGATATACGGTACCGTACCGGTACTACTAAATAAGGAGGAAAAAAAATCGGGACCACTAATTTGGTACGGGACCGGTACCAAATCGGGAAATTCCCGAAAAAAAGGGAAAATCCCGATTTCCCGGTACCGATACCGGTACCGGTATCCGAATCCCATTCGGTACGGTACCGGTACCAGTGTTCTGAAAGGCTCAAGGCGCAAAAGGGGCCAAAGAGCCTCGAATCGAGGCGCATTCCAAGGCGCGAGATTCATGAATGCGAGGCGCACTAAAAGCATTAAGTTTTTTATAACATATGTGACCATTTATGTAGCTTAAATAAAACAAAATAACATTAAAATACTTAATGCATAACACATATTGCCATTATAAATATTAAAATGGATCGGTTGTCACTTCTAAAACGGATCAACTCTTTGACTCGATGATCTATATAGAGATTAAAATCCATATCAAACTAAGGGTGTGTTTCTTTTTTCCCTTAGCTAAGGGATAGGGACCACATGGGTCCACACAAGCATTTAATAATATTTCGTTTTTATGTGGAGCCCACAAATTTCTACTAATCCCTTTATATTCACAAGCCATAAAATATGTCCCTCTCCCCATATAGAGGCATTAACATACATGGGCCCATGTAGGACCCACATGATCTCTTAGCTAAAGAAAAAAAGAAACACCCCCTAAATATGTTTGTGTCCTACACTTGCAGCTTACATCTAACAAAGCTCACAATTTAACCCAAAATATCAAGCAAGCAACATATTAATATTCAAGGCAGAATGCCACATTTTCATGTTAATATGTCGTAAAAAAATACTTAATGAAACAAGGTAACTTTTTAAAGAAAATTTCAATCTACACACTCATCACATATCAACAAATGGTGTGGGAGCAACAACTAAAGATTCTGATGGAATGGACGAGGATGACGCTTTCTTCTTAGCTTTGTCGCCATTGGTAGAACTTCCCGAACCTCTTCCTCCTTTGAAGAATAATAATTAAAATAATAAAGATGAAAAATAATCATAACTATACAACCAACTGGGCTAGCTCAGTTGGCCACCAAGGTAAACTTGGGGAGGTATCCTTGGAGAGGTCTCAAGTTCGAGTCTCACCATGGACCTTCAGGGGCCCGAAAAATAGAAGCTGGAGTGGGGTTTATCCCCTAAGGAGAAAGGTTCGACGCTTGCATACTGCCCAATTGGATGTCACTGTGGGCTCGAATCACTAACTACTAACTCGCCGTTCAAAAAAAAAAAAAATCATAACTATACATTTTAAATACAACTACAAAAATAAATGTACATCTTCCAAAATTTCGTTCCTTATTTGAAATAGTTATGCAAAATTACTTCCCCACTTCAAATTATTTTCAAATAAACACAACTACAAAAAATAATCAAAACTATACATTTTAAATACAACTACAAAAATAAATGTACTATCTTGCAAAATTATTTCTTAGATCTAGGGATGAACATTTCGAACCGAATCCCGGAACCGAACCGGAACCGTACCGGGGTATCGATTCCTGATATACGGTACCGTACCGGTACTACGAAATAAGGAGGAAAAAAAATCGGGACCACTAATTTGGTACGGGACCGGTACCAAATCGGGAAATTCCCGAAAAAAAAGGGAAATCCCGATTTTCCGGTACCGATACCGGTACCGGTATCCGAATCCCGTTCGGTACGGTACCGGTACCCTTAATTTATGCTCGGGAAAAAATCGATACCACTAATTTGGTACAGGATCGGTACGGGACCGGTACCGTGCTTATCCCTAAGATCTCTTCCCGTAAACTGGCCATTCAGTTCTTAAAAAGGGATGCATGTAACCACGTGAAGAGAAAACTTTAGATTATTTTAATATTAATATTATTTTTGAAGTATATTTTAATAATGTTAGTTATGATTGTATTATACAGTATCAATTATCAAACAGCATTCGATTGCCATGAGGACTATTTTTTAGTAGAAGAATAAAAAACTGCGACGGCAAATTTTACAAATCTGGCACAAATTTGTGCTTATGTACAATCCGACCTATACAACAAATGATGAATACATACGTAAGTTAGTATAAAAAAGTCTTCAAACCAGTTTAATACACATATCAAGTTAGATTGACATGTCCTTCTATCAAATAATAAATACCGTCAGAGCATCTGCTATAATAAACTTATTAAAAACTTTATAAAATCATTATTTTATAAAATGTCGTTAATTTACAAACTTTTTCATACTATAAATCTATTTCCACTACTATAGATAAAGTTTTTAATAGGTTTATAAAATTGTCTTGTGCAATGAATTAATTTATAAACATTTCAAAATATTAGATCTCTTTATGCCACATAGACTTGAAATGATTCCTCACCATCATANTAAAGAAAAAAAGAAACACCCCCTAAATATGTTTGTGTCCTACACTTGCAGCTTACAACTAACAAAGCTCACAATTTAACCCAAAATATCAAGCAAGCAACATATTAATATTCAAGGCAGAATGCCACATTTTCATGTTAATATGTCGTAAAAAAATACTTAATGAAACAAGGTAACTTTTTAAAGAAAATTTCAATCAATAAAATAAACATAAAATTAATTCAAATTTATAGATCATATAAATACTCACTTATGACTTAAAAGGCCCATGTATTATATCTCAAAAAAAAAAAAAAAAAAAAAAAAAAAAAAAAAAAAAAAAAAACAACATAAAAAAAAAAAAAAAAAAAATATAAAAAAAAAAAAAAAAAAAAAAAAAAAAAAAAAAAAAAAAAAAAAAAAAAAAAAAAAAAAACCGCAAAATATGGCCTAGGCGCAAAAATCCCCCAAGGCGCAAAGGCGCAAAAAGCGCCAAGGCGCGCGCTTTTTTTGGGAGTCATGCATGTCGTGCGCCTCGAGTAAAAAAAAAGCCCAAAGGCTAGAGCCTTGTGCGCGATTTTGACAACTTTGACCGGTACCCCTAATTTATGCTCGGGAAAAAATCGATACCACTAATTTGGTACGGGATCGGTACGGGATCGATACCGTGCTCATCCCTAAGATCTCTTCCCGTAAACTGGCCATTCAGTTCTTAAAAAGGGATGCATGTAACCACGTGAAGAGAAAACTTTAGATTATTTTAATATTAATATTATTTTTGAAGTATATTTTAATAATACTAATATGTTAGTTATGATTGTATTATACAGTATCAATTATCAAACAGCATTCGATTGCCATGAGGACTATTTTTTAGTAGAAGAATAAAAAACTGCAACGGCAAATTTTACAAATCTGGCACAAATTTGTGCTTATGTACAATCCGACCTATACAACAAATGATGAATACATACGTAAGTTAGTATAAAAAAGTCTTCAAACCAGTTTAATACACATATCAAGTTAGATTGACATGTCCTTCTATCAAATAATAAATACCGTCAGAGCATCTACTATAATAAACTTATTAAAAACTTTATAAAATCATTATTTTATAAAATGTCGTTAATTTACAAACTTTTTCATACTATAAATCTATTTCCACTACTATAGATAAAGTTTTTAATAGGTTTATAAAATTGTCTTGTGCAATGAATTAATTTATAAACATTTCAAAATATTAGATCTCTTTATGCCACATAGACTTGAAATGATTCCTCACCATCATTCACAAAATTTTTAACCTCTTCATAATTTCTTGAGCATATTATTAAACCATCATAGCAGATGTTTTAAGTATTTTGTTTTGTCACATACGATAATAAGTTTTATTTTCAAATTCAATCAATCGAAACACTTAAGTTTTACTTTTTCTAATATTGTGTGTCAAATTAATAGAAACACTTATTATAAGACGAAAGAAGCACGATCTTAATCAAGTTACAATCGTCACGATGTCAACCTCTTAACAAAAACTAATACTAAAAGCCAAATATTTGGTTTCATATTATCGATGATTCTATAATTGCTTTATATCCAAGTCTTCAAATTTTCATTCTATTTTACGTTTATTTATCATTATGTTCATATATTCATCGCATACTTTCAAATTTTAACCCCCAAATTATAATATCCATGGCATATGAAGTACTTTTAGTCATTTACATGTGTGTGTTAATGAGACGGTATTAAGATATAATTGTGATTTAGATGGGATTAGTTGCATGCGAATATGTGTTAGAGGACTTACTGAGAAAATCAATAATTTGTTAACACGTAAGACTGGTGGGTTAAAGAATTAAATCATAGATAATCCAATATGATCACTCCATTTATTATAAGTGTCCGGCTAAAACGGAATTCTACGAACTTACCGGTCTATCACCCCGAACACAAACTTGACGCAATTATCATCTCTAGTAATATTTTTTAATAGTAATAATACTTTTTGACCTTTTAGCCGACTATTACACAAGATTTGAGCACACACCACACAAACTTGAGCCAGGTAAAACCCTGATATTTTATAGAAATGTTGGTGTGACCATTTCAAAGTTGTTTGCACCTAACAAAAATTAAACTTGAGACTTCTCACATCTTCCTGAAGGTAATAGACAATCAATGACACGTCTTTATGCTCATTGGCACAGCCAAGACGCATCTGTCCCTAAAACACTCACTCGAAATGACACCCGTCTTGATCCTTTTTTTTTTTTTTTTTTTTTTTTTTGCAAAACTCTGTCACTCCGACCAACATATTTTTTGTTTTATTTTTATGTTTGTGAGTAGTATATTATGAGGTATATTTGTGTTTAAGTGGAGTATGTTTTGATGGTGATGTTGTTTGTCTTATTACACTATTGATGTTGGTGGCGTTGAAAAAATAATGTGGCACTGAATTATTAATGGTGATTGTGGTCACTACTACACCCAGCCTAACAATCACAAGTCTTTCACCGCTAAGTCCAACTTAAGGCTAGTGGTAATAAGCAGTCACTACAACCAATTTTAGTATTTTACCACCGCAACTTCAGCATCACATCATTTTCTCTCTCTACAAACAACTTAGTATAATAAGACAACCAACTTAATCACCCCAAATATACCTCATTATACATAATATACCTCACGTAAACAAATTAAACAAGTCACATTTGGCCCACACATGACTCATCCACGGCTTGGTCTTAGGGACGACCGAGTCCTCTAATTTTTCCTCCAAGACGCGTGTTGTGTGGATGTGTGTAACAACAAAGACGCGCGCGTCTTCGATGCCTTATTACCACATGTCTAACAAAATTAATTGTGCAAAAAACATCATTATTACAAAGTGAATGGACCAATAAGAAACATAAACTAATAATCCATGTTACACAAGTATTAAAACAACACAGATCATTGACCCACTTCGATTAAATCCCCAACACAGGCATCTCCATCTACATCATGTCTTCTTCTTAACATTAAACACACCTTCAAAAAAACACACACACAAAACTGAAAGATCAAATACTGCAACATGGGTATTGTAGATTATGTAAAATCAATCGACTTTGAACAAGAATCTTTCCCAACTTATGAAGATTTCGTCATTCTTCCCATGTTTGCTGTCTTTTTCCCAACTGTTAGATTCTTTCTTGACAGATTCATTTTTGAGGTAATTTTTTTTTTTTATATAAAAAGGTTGTTAATTTATATAAATTTATATAAGTTTGATTGTTGATTGTATGCTTAAGTCTTATAAAGTTTATGTCTTTTGATTGAATCTTTAGAGGGCTATATTGGAATTGATGTATTGAGTTAGTCAAATTTGTATTATTAGTTGCTAATTAAAGAGTGTGAAAAAGGTACTTTTTATGCCTGCATTAGTAATTTAATAGATATATACGTGTTTCCCGTAAATGTTAGAGCTTGAGGAATTTAGTAGTACTTGGATTGTTGGATCGGGTGTGTTGTATTTGATTTTGATTAGTATGGATATGGATGTTGATAGGCGTAATGTCATAGGAGTGTTTTATGGTATTATAGGATAGGATGGTAAGTGGTTGATGATTAGACATAATGAGTTGATGTTGAATGATTTGAAGGTTGTGTATAAGACGATAATTATTATGAACGACGGAAGAGTAGTGTTTAGTTGTGACAAATCTTGTCAAAAGTTAATTTGTGGAGTTTGTAGAAAGTTCATCGTAAAACCTTAATTTTGTTAATCTGAGTAGCTTATGATGTGCTAATGAACAAGAAAGTTGGAGTTCTATTTCGGAATTAGATTCAGCGAATTTCAAAGTAAATATTTTAAGAAAGTTTGTACTTCATTATGTGGTCCCTTTAAAAAGTGTTCCTTTGAAGAAGCATATGAATAGCCAAGAACTTTCAGTGATGTCCCTTATATAAGTCAAATTAGGAATGCTATACAAACATATCAATCAATTCCGGGACTTCCGGAACTTGTACATACTTTGGTACCATATTTAAAGTGTCTTTTTTGGTAAATGTTGCTTAGGGTTCGAGCTCTTGAAGAACCTATTGCTTGGATAGGGTATTTGTATATGGTTTTGAGTAATATGGAAATAAATTTGGATAGGTGTGACGTTATAGTATTATAAAACAAATGAGGTTGCTTTATGATTGTTTAGATAGTACAGTTGCTTAATTAGATATAACGAATAATTTTTGATAAACTCATTGAGCTGTTTAACTGTGACATAGTTTTCCGTAAGTTCATTTACAGTAATTTCGTTTCTGACACAGTTTGTAGAAAGTTCATATGGAAAACTTAATTGTTGTTCCGAGTAGCTTATGCTGTGATAATAAACAAGAAAGTAGTAGTACTTTTTTGCAGTCAGAAAGTTTGTACATCATCATGTGGTCCCTTCGAAAAGCATTTCTTTGATGAATTCTATAGTCAAGAATTTACAGTAATGCATTTGAACAAGTCAAATTAGGAATGCTATAGGGACATAAAATCAGTCATTTATGTTTGATGTGTTAAAACTTATGGGTACTTCTCAAACTCGTGCATGCTTTGGTACCATATTTAAACCTATAAAAAATTTGCTTTTTTACTCTGGTAGTGAGTCTCATTTATGAAACAAATGAGGCCGATTTATGATATTGATTTAAATGACACAATGATTTTAGTGTTGAATGATATATAGATTTGGTTCCGAAAGAAGGCCAATAGTTTTTCTGAGTGGGCAGTCCAAATGGCAGTGATGACCATTTAACCTTCTGTTTCTGTATGATATAATATTGGTTTATATTTTAAATTCAGTTAAGCTCACCTGTATTAGTTTCAGTTTGAGTCAGTTTGTCGAAATATCATCTGTAAATTTCAATTATTGTTAAAAGTAGCTTATGCAGTGCTGGTAAACTAGAAAATTGGAGTACAATCTTGCAGCCAGAGGCGTGTGTTATTTTATGTAAATGAGGGCTTCTATCAGTTATTAGGACCTAAACTGTTGTACAGAGTTTGAAACTTAGCTTGAATATAGACAAATGCTGTTAGGATCAAAATATTGAGGCGTGTCTCGTCAACAAATATGTTAGTAATTTTGTGAATTTAGCTCCCGTCAATCGCGAATTTAGTTATGCTTCTTCATAAATTTCAAAAAATTTGTGGGTCCCTTTGAAGAACATTAAGGTATGAAAATGTGTCAATTCTAAGAACTTACATTGATTTTCGTGAGTAAACGTCACAATAGGCATCTTTAGAGATCTAAAAGCCAATTCAGTAATGTTTAACGGGTTAAAACATGGGTACTATCCAGTCTTGGGACTGCTTTTTTACCAGATTTGGCGGAGAAAATGTGGTTTTATTTCTTTAATGATTTTGAAAATTATGGAATCAAGAATTTATTGTGACGCACAATTGACTATATATCATTTGAATATTTAGGAATATCAGTACTAATGATTAATCAACATAATGATGTGTTTATAATCAAAGTCACATGTTGCAGCGTGTAGGTAGGTGGTTAATATTTGACAAGGGGCAGCAGAATATTAGTGTTGAGACAGATGACAGGAATAAGAGGATACGCAAATTTAAAGAATCAGCTTGGAAATGCGTTTATTACCTTTCAGCAGAAATCCTAGCCCTGGCTGTTACTTATAATGAACCGTGGTTTACTAACACAAACAATTTTTGGTTAGGACCCGGTGACCAGAGATGGCCTGACCAGAAAATGAAGTAAGCTCTTCTCTTATTTTACATTATTGATATTCAACGTTAATAAATTACTAATTTTCCATAATGGTTTTCCAGGTTGAAGTTGAAAGGTCTGTATATGTATACGGGTGGATTCTATACGTACTCCATCTTTGCTCTGATTTTCTGGGAAACTAGGCGATCTGATTTTGGTGTGTCAATGGGCCATCATGTTGCAACTGCCATTCTCATTGCAATGTCTTATATATGCAGGTTTTGTGTGTGTGTGTGTGTTTGTGTGCATTTTTTTTATTATTATTTATTTTATTTTTTTTGGAAACTAAGGATCAACGTGTTTTTTTAAAGTTTTGTTTATTTTGTGTAGGTTTGCTCGCGCTGGTTCGATTACCTTAGCTCTCCATGATGCGAGTGATGTTTTTCTTGAAGTAGGAAAGATGTCTAAATACAGTGGTGCAGAAGCGCTGGCAAGCTTTTCATTTATTCTGTTTGTATTGTCGTGGGTGGTGCTTCGTCTTATTTATTACCCATTTTGGATCCTATGGAGTACAAGGTTAGAAAAGGATTTATGATTAAAAATAATGTCCTTTTTGGTCATTTTTGCATCACCGCATGCTAATTTTGATATTGTACTTGTTTTAAGTATATTTTCATTAATTTTTTTCCTTAAATTTCCTCATTGCAGTTACGAAGTAGTTATGACTTTGGATAAGGAGAAGCATATACCAGAGGGCCCATACTACTACTATATTTTCAACACCCTTCTTTACTGTTTGCTCGTTCTTCATATATACTGGTGGGTGCTTATGTACCGGATGCTTGTTAAACAAATTCAAGATAGAGGCAAACTTAGTGATGATGTTCGTTCTGGTAAGTCAAAGGAAGCCATATCTAATCTTTGCTTCCCAAATTTTCATTAAGTTATATTTTCTGTCACACATTGTTTCAACGTAGACTGATTTTTATGCTATCATATATTTTAGCAATCTTGCACATCACTACTATGGGTAATAATTAAATTTTGCTGTTTAATCTGCCGTCCGTCTGTTTCTAGGAGTCACTCATTCCTTTTAGCTTTCCATGTTTTATGGGTTTCCCTTGAACTTCTGATTCCATGATTGATAAGGGTAAAGGGTTCATCTATTAGTGATCCACCACAAGTTTTTTTTGTGACTTGCAGTACTTGCAATAAACTTTAGCATGGATATTACTCTCTTTTAGCAAATTCCAAAATCGTAAGAGGTTATAAATTCTAAAAGTAAATAATTTGATTCAACAAGTCAAAGTGTTTCTTTTATGGAATGTAGTATATCCTTTGGTGTAGTAGTTCTTAGGTATTGTACTATTGTAGGAGGATAGACCATATATATCCAAAATCTGAAATACTCTTGTGCAGTTTGGCTTATGTGATTTTGCTCTTTATGATTATCGTTATTGGTTGGTAATGATTATTATTACATTTGTATATACCAAATTCAGTACTGGTCGGTAGATGGGTCACAGTTTTCGTACTAATTGACTCTAAGGCAACCACTATGATATGTTTATCAAAAGGTTTTTAAATTGGATCCCTATAGTGGAGGCATGGAAAAGGTCCATGTTTATGAACCGTTTCATTGCAATTACATGTGAAGTAACTCATTAATACTAATCTAACCTAACTCTTTTATAAACCTTTGAATTAACCATACTGAAACTATGCTTATAAAATGAAACTGTTTATGGGTTCATAACATGGTATGACATGCCAACTTTATAAACCTTAGTAAAGGGTTCATCATAGTAGTTGCTCTTAGCATCTGCTTTTCGTTAATTATATATGTTTTGAAATATGCTTGTTAGAAAATTGAAAATATAGTTTTTCTTACTCATTTTGGTTTCTTGTTTTGCCATGTTTACAGATTCCGATAGTGATAAAGAACATGACGATTGATCACTCATTCATGCTGGGCTACTAGAGAAGTTAGTATAAGGTATTTCAAGTAATCTAATAAGTTATATGTACTATAGAGGGTGCTTGTGAATGCTTATATACTTTGCTTCTGCTTCTGCTTATAACTAAGCAGAAGCTAAAACAAAAAGAAATTCTCAATCAAGTCCATTTATAATGGGTTTTACGTTAGATATGATGGTAAATGATTTTAGTTTTCACCTAAAATAAGCACTACAAAATAAGCATGTGCCAACTTGCTTATTGAAAACTGCATTCTTTGCCCCAAAAAAGCAGATAAGCAGAAGCATTTGGATGATCCAAACACTTCATACTGCTAGTAAGCAGTTAAGCAGAAAAATAAGCAATCCCAAACACCCTCTTATATAGTGAAAATACCGAGTTCAACCTTTTCTATTTGGATTAGAAAATAAGGTGATAAACAGTTTTATGTTTCATTTGCAGGTAGGGGAGATGATTTTCAGATCAACCTTAAACTTGATGTCAAAATGAGTTCCTGCATAGTCCTGTCATTGGACAGACTTGTATAGATAGAGAGTCATAATTGCTATACAAAGTCATCTTTCATCAATTTGCATGTTGTTTACAGACAATTGCTGATGTATTTTGAATTTGTTGATAGTTTTCTTGTTTTTTTTACCGGATTTAATATCGTCAAGGAACCTTGGTGGTATTGTTGGATCAACTTCATTCATGTACCGATGAATTTTCAGTTTTATAGATGTATTTGGTTCAAGCTTTTTATCCTTTTGCTTGCGGGTTCGCTACTTCTTGTTTATCTAGTTTAATTTATTTTTGAACATATGTTTATCTAGTTGCTAGTTTTATACAAAATTTGCCGTTAGAGGATTTGTTGGCTTCTAGTGAGTTTCTTTTATCATGTGAAAGTTTGATTTTCTTTTTTTGCTAAAAGGTTTGTTGTGGTGTTACTTGTTAGTGTGCCTACTCTCCATGAGTAAATTTAGCCATACCTTTTATTAGAGCTAGCAATTTTAGAACCATTGAAGGGTCAAGTTGGGTAATATTTATGAGGTGATGGTTTTTGCTGGGTCTCTCTATGTTTTAAAATGGGTCTAAATGAGTATTTTATATAAACTCAAATCGTATAACAATTAAGCAACGGGTCTAGCAACATCCTTTCATATATTTTCATTTTTCACTCGAATTAAAAAAAAGTTGGTGAAAACCTAATGGGTCAACGTGGCCGAGACCCGTTTAGACCAATGCTTCTAAATGACCCATATATGACTCGGATCCGTTCAAACCCAAACTCATCTGACTCATGACTTCACTTGACCCGACCCACTCGTTTTGCTATTTATGCCTTTTATAAGTTTTGAGAGATTATTGACATGGTTAAATCTTTGTCGAATTTTATGCCAAAATATACATGACCTCCATCCATTGGTTTGGATAAAGAAGCGATCCTTATTGAATGAATGTTATTTATGTTTAGGCATAAGATTAGACACATGTTGTCATCTTTGTAGACATGACACATATTTTAATATCGGTGCTGTCATTTTAGATTGATTTCTCACTTTACATTACAATTATAACAAAAACTACTCTTGCTTTCGTCAAGCACTTTATGAAAGTAAACAGTTGGTACAATTTACAATTTTGACCAAAATCTAACCTATATTAAAAGATTAACACTTAACAGATGACATATATTCATTGTAAACTAACGTGTGTGATTACTACACTAAGAAAATCATCAACAATACAAAGAAGCTAAGAAAGTATGTATGCATCATTTATTGCACACTACGAAATTGATTCCCCAAGTTTAACCACTAGAAGTGATCACACAGTTAAAAAAAAAAAAAAAAAAAAAAAAAAAAAAAAAAAAAAAACCTTCTAAGTATGGTCACCGATATGTAAGTTTAAACAATCAGGGTGACCAAACAGTAAAAATTATGTAACTATCTCACTACCATCACCATTTGAGACGGTGCCAGGACCAAATATGGCCGGGTGCACAAAATCTTTTGAACTGTAATACTGGAAACACATTTCAAATGACCGGGCGCATTTAAGATGCATTAAGGAAAAATTGGTGTTTTTACAAAATTTAACAGTACATTTCGAAAAAATCCATGGGGTTCCCGGGCACCCGCGGGAACCCCTTAGCTCCGTCCCTAATCACCATGAAGGCACTCAATAATGATGAAACTGTAAAAAGCTTGTAACTATCATAACTAATGTGAAAACCCTCATATCCGAATCCTGCTTGGTACAAACAACCGTTAAGCAACCAAAAATGGCTCTCAGAAAATAAAAAGAGTTTTACATGATTTAAGTCTGCGTAACGATAGGCTTAAAAAAGTGTAAAAAATAAAAAATAAAAAATAAAAAATACGGAGGTGCTAAATTAAAAAAGTGTAAAAACTAAGGTACCCAAGTGCATAAATATATAGACGAGGAGAGGGAGCAAAAGTGATACAAAATCAAAACCCATAAAACCAAACTTTTTTTTTTGACGAGTCTATACCACCACCGCCGGAAAACCATAAATCTTTCCGATCTCCGGCCACCGGAACTTCATCATCATCGCCGCCGTAACTTGAAATCGGTATATTATCTTCTTTGACGCTCAATTACTTGTTTTCTTCCTGCACAAGAAATTACCATTTTATTATATTTTCACTCATTTGTAAATAAATAANTTTTTTAATGTAGGTCTGAACATTAAATGATGTTTTTTATTTTGATGTAATAGCAGTTTATCGATTTGTAAATTAATGCAGTTAGCGATTTGTAGGAGCTTGTGACATACGTTTTAGTCCCTTTTAAGCATAAATGTCATGTATTGGCCATTCTTTGTAAAGAGCATATCACTCTTGTTGTATGTTGTTTGTTTACGAATGTAGATTCGAACGTTAAATGATGTTTTCCTTTTGCTTTATAGATTAATGTTGTTGGGAATTTGTAGGAGCTCATGACAAACATATTACGGACTAGTTGTTTTTAAGGATAAATGTAATGTATTGGATGCCCAAAGTTAAAAGCTTGATAATTTATTACAGCGCTTTATTACATAACTATGTAAATATTGAAATTACAAGGATATCAGTTTGCTGTATATTTTTTTGTGGAAAATTGTGCTGGCTACTCGGATTAACTTATTTATCAGTTATCTGGGTTAGAGAAGATACAATTGGAGGAGAGCGATAGTAAGTAGAAAAGAGCGCGGAACATTGCGCTTTCTTTTTCCAAGTGTTTGTCTTCAGTGTCTTAGAGTTACTTTAAGATCGTTAATTCATGGGATACTAGCTATAACCCACCTCCGTTACACTTTAGATACTCAAGTCAACCGACCATATACTCACCTCCAAGAAAAATAGTTTGTTAGGATAGATGAGTTTAGTTATTGTGTCATTAATACTGTTCTCTCCTAGCGGAGAGCATACTGGATTACTTTCTTGCTCCTTGAGTCTCTGGTAGACTGTTAAGGAATTAGGAGTAGGAAGTTAGGAACATGTTATACATCATCGTTGTGATATCACCATATTGGTGACCAGTCGACATTGAATTTATCACAATACTTTTGTTATCCTGGGAGTCTAGTTATCATCATGAGTTCAGGGAATTCATCTTGCCCCAAAGGGGAGCTTGAACTTACCATATATTTTGACCTTACGAATTCAAGGGGTTTTCACTACCATAAGTTGCGTAAGCTGTTTCTCCAATTGTTATTGTACTCACTTCTAGATATGGCTGTCAACGTGGTCGCTGAAAACCAAAATTGTGGTTCGATTAATGAGTCGGCCTTATATTCAGCCCCTTTGCCACCATGGATTTCAAACCACAGAATGGCCATATCAGCCACCAAATCCTACTTGAATAAATTTAAAATACGCCCCTTGACGTTTCGAGCAGGACTTTGTGTGCAATCAAGAAATAACAGAGTTTTACTATTGGCCAAATTTTTTGGAACATTCAACTGGTTAATCTGCCCTGTCAATCTTAGTAGTGTGTACTCGTGGGCTCTAACATGACGTAAAATAGACCTATCAGTGCATGGGTTCTAATCTCAAGCAGCAATTTACCAGCACCAAGTAAGATAGTTTATGTAAACTCACTTGAAAACATATGCCTTGTCTGTGACCTTTTGCAACTTGTTTATGATTGTATAAAGTTAAAATTTCAGTCAAGTAAATATTCTGAATTTGTTTAACCTTTTGTTCATTATCAGGCGAAATGGAAGACGTGTTAACAGAATTACCACCTCCTTCACGGTTCTTCTTAGAAGATCTCAATAACTTCACTCCGCCCGCACCTTCCCTACCATCCCCCTTCATATTACTCTCCAATCCAAATCCCCAAACATCACCACTACGACCCTCTCTCCTCATCATTGCTCTCTCCACCCCATCTCTCTACTTACTCCACAACGTATCTTCAAAAACACTCATCGGAACCTTGGTTCTACCCGAGATATCATTGTCAGGCAACTCTGTTGAACCTTCTCTAAAAGACAAGTCTTGCAACCTGTATGCTATTAACCATGGTAATGAGTCAATCATTCTCGCTAACTTTCAATACTCAGTATCTCCTGAGAGGACCCACGCAATTGCCAAGACTCTCATCGGCCAACAGATTATTCCTGACAAAGTATTGATCTTTGATTCTGTTCAAAGCCGTAACTTCCGTGGTAGGATCTCCACAGATGATACATTTGCGATGAAGCTGGAAACTGCAATACAAAGAAGAGAGGCCCCACTATTGAAAAATCTGAACTATTTTCCATCAGGAAGTGTTCTAGAAGGGTTGGGTGCTGCTCTTTTGGGTCGATGCCAGATAAAGAACATAAAGGGAACTCTGTGTGTATCATGGCCAGAGGTGGGTGGTTCAGTGACGTCGATGCTTAAAGCATTGTTGGCTACAGATGTGTTGCCTGGTGTGGAACTTAAGGTTGATGCTAACGGTGAAGACGAAGGCTTGAGGTTTGGTCAAAAAAATTATTACCTAGATTCTGAGTTGTATACCTGATTGAGTCAGAATTTTAGCTCCTTTTTGCATACTGTAGAAACCGAGCAGACGTTGCGATAATTTCTTTTCCTGTAATATTTGTACCTTTTTAAGAAGTTTGTCACTTTTGTGATCTCTTAGTTGTGCTTATGGAAGTTGATTTATCTAAACAATATAGTTGTTATTTTATTTGACTTATTGCACAAGGCCAGTATCCTAAACTTGTGGTTCTTTGTTTTATGAGTTGGCATATACATGTAGTGAAACAGGTCCGTCTTTCCTGTTTTCTTCTATGGTATGGTTACATGCATGGATTTAGATGTGTACAATGGAAGCCACATTGCTAATTCCTATATGCAAATGGTTTTTAAAATTTCTTTTCCGTTCTTTTTAAGCAAACTTATAAGAAAAAATATTTAGCGGCGTTTGATTAAAGAGTGTGGGTTGTTTTTAAGCATTTGCCAGGGGTTTGATACCCATAAAATTTGACATCTTCATACCCATCTATTCGGTTTAGAAATTAATATTCCTTTCTTCTCGTCTCAAACCCATTAGTTATCTGTATTCTGTCAATGAGTAAGGTGCTGATCCAGTTAGCGATGCAATAGATTGACCCGTTTAGGAAGAAAAGTATGTTAGCTTTACTGATGTAGACCTTTTTTTTTACATTACTATTCTGGAAGGATGGTCAAACAATAAACAATTAAACCACGAGACAGAATTTGTCAAGCATGTATGTTTTTCTAATTAGAGGTTTGGTTTACTAGGGATGGAAATTATACGCGGATTTTGAGCTGTATTGACTCTATATTGTTGAAGGTTGGTAATCAATTTATATAAAGTAAACGAGCGATTCAGTTGATGTTGATTGTTGATTATAGGATCAAACAGAATACTTACCATGATGTAACACTTTTCTTAGTCCAAAAGGATGTTCACTCTTATTATTTTTCTATTCTAATTGCATCATGCTAAATTGCTAATTGCATTAGTCAAGGCTAACCATCTAACTAAACTTACTTTTAGAACCTAAACTAGCTTAGCTCATAACCATCTGCGGGACCCATCTACAAAAGCTCGCACAACAACATCGGAAAATACATAACAACAAACATACGACACTTTGAGAACATACAAAATGTGTAGGACACATTCACGTAAGTATGTAGCTCTTTTCGAGTCAAAAGTAGCAAGAAAGACTATCTTGGATAAGTCTGAAGTGGTAAAAACAAAAGATTTTATAATTTGGTTGCCAGATTTCTCTTTGATTACACACAATTTGAAAATTCTGGTTAAAGAATGCCCACCAACTAAGCTAAGAGTGGTTCCATCCTCTATTGACTAAAAACACATTTTCATACAGAAAAGCAACATATGTGCATGCAAGTTTCCCTGCTTATATAACCTCAGTCCCAACCATCATCTTTAAGTACCACTCAAGAAACCCATCGAGAATCAAACAAACACAAACACAATGGAGATGAAATCAACCATCTTCATTTTTTCACTTATCACCCTTTGTTGCCTCACATTCTCGCATGCAGCTGACCCTCCATTAACTTTAGATTACTACAAATCTACTTGTCCTAATGCAGAAGCCATTGTTAGGAAAGAAATGGAGTGCGCTGTCACATCTGATTTGAGAAACGCGGCTTCGATCCTACGCTTACACTTTCATGACTGCTTTGTACAGGTGTGTAATGTGTTGATCATAAGATAAGATTCTTTATTTAGATCTTTTCTATTAGAATGTGACTTAATGCTTTCTTTATCTGATATCTGATATAGGGCTGTGATGGGTCGGTGTTGTTGGATGATACATACATGTTAAAAGGAGAAAAGAACGCACCCACTAATTTGAATGCTTTGAAAGGTTTTGACATCATTGATAGGATAAAGAACAAGCTTGAATCTGAGTGTCCTGGAACAGTTTCATGTGCTGATGTACTTACATATGCTGCAAGAGATGCAACTGTGTTGGTAAGTTGAGATGCTAGCAATTGATCTAGTAATAAATTATTATTTTATTTATTTATTTATTTTTAATTTTTTTTTAATGATTATCGTTTGTATTATTGTGAGTATAGGTTGGTGGACCTTATTGGCATGTTCCAGCTGGGAGAAAAGACTCGAAAACTGCTAGCGCTTCACTGGTGGAATCGAATATTCCTGGTGCAAACGACGGGCTACTTACTATGATCTCTAAGTTTATGTACCAAAGCCTCTCTGTCACTGATATGGTAGCACTTTCTGGTAAGAACACGTTTATAAATGTATATCTAATGGTGTGGTAGACATTGGGTTTGAAAGTGATTAACAAATAGTATGCTTTCTAGTCACAGATATCAGTTTCCGTCAAAAATGATTTTTTTTTGGGAAAGGAAGATAATGTATAATCAGTAGCGGTAGGAATTGTTTTACATGTAAATCCCTAAAATGTCATACTTTTCCAAACACTCTTAACAAGAAATTGCCTGATGGTCGCAACTACAACAAGTGGAACACATTCAAACATACTCTTGTAGCCCAGTAGTTGCAGTTTACTTTCATAAGAACATGTCAAACACTCCCTAACGTCGTATAATAAAAGTCTGATAATACTGTGAACAAAAAACATGTATCTGTACACTAAATGTACTGGATAAAGCTCTAGTTTCATTTAACTTTTATCAAATGCACAACCAATTTATAGGTGCTCACACAATTGGCATGGCTCGTTGTACCAACTATCGAGCAAGAATCTATGGAGACTATCAAAGAACCGCAACTATGAGCTCAATTGCAGACTCAAATCTTAAAACTTTAAAGTCAACATGCCCGGCTGCAGGAGGAGGAGACAACAATGAATCAGCAATGGACTATATCTCACCTAATCTTTTCGACAACTCATACTACCACATACTTCTTAGAGGCGAAGGTCTTCTTGCTTCTGATCAAGAACTTTATTCTAGCATGCTAGGAGTCCAAACAAGTAACCTTGTCAAGAAATACGCAGAAAATCAGCTAGCATTCTTTGAACAGTTTTCTGAGTCTATGGTGAAACTCGGAAACATAACGAATCCCGAGACTTACGTTGATGGAGAAGTTAGGAAGAATTGCAGATTTGTGAACACATAAGATTGATATTTGAATTGTGTTGTCCATATTCATGGTTATTATTTAAAAAATTTGTTTTGTTTGCATGATGTATAAGAAGTGAGGGCCATATCATGGTGTGACACATGACTATTTTGTTACTTGTAGGTTTTGATTTTATTATATTCATGTTCAAGATGTAATATTGACATATTTTATGTCTGTTACACTATTTTATTGAAACTTATACCATACTGTTCTTAAAATTGGTGTCTAAATTATTATATGTTGGTGTTAATTGGTTTGATTATGAGGTGAGTTGGTCATCTGCCCCTAATTAACTAGCTAGCAGCAAAACCTCAAACGCATATTGTACAATACACATCCAAAATTTGAAAATATTCTATATGTACTTCTATAAAAGTTTCTGAAATGCTTAATATACAGATACGGTCATACGGATGAAATAATACAAAAACCGGAGGGATAGCCGAGTGCCGGAGGTTTGTGATTCTTCACGGGAGATTTTATAAAATCCCCGCAAGCTGTGACTTTATTGTTTGGCTAAGCTTATTTAGTGGGCTTAGGCTTATTGGCTTATGGCTTATATAAGCTAAGCTTATAAGCCCATGTTAGTGTTTGGATTAGCTCATGGTTAATAAGCTTATAAGCTCAAAAGTGTTTGGTTTGGCTTATGTTGGTTTATGTTGCTAAATGACTAAAAAGGACATGGTTTAATAAGCTTATAAGCTCAAAGTGTTTAGATAAGCCTTTTTTTTNATGTGACACTTTAGCCCTTGTCGGGTTGGGGTGTTACACACTCGCCAATACACAGAAAGAATACACGATTAACAACTAGATGCTCAGCCCGTGCGTAGCACGGGTTCTGATTTTCTCGTACATATGAAATTGAAGAGTTAGGAGAGTTTTAAGAAGAGTTTTAATGGAGGAGTTAATGAGGAGGAGGATGATATAAAGTTGGAGTGTAGTGGTTTGGTGTGGAGATTAACGAGGAGTAGTGGTAATATTTTGGAAGAAACATTGGAGAGTTATGAGGAGAGCTGAGTAGTTATAAAGAGTTATAATGTGGGCAAAAATGTAAATTGGCAAGAGGTTGAGTTAAATAAGCCAAGGAGCCTCATAAAAAAGCCCCATTTTCTTGGCTTATTAAAACTCCCATAAATAAACTCATAAGCCCGCTCAAATAAGCTTAGTGAAACACTTGGTTTGGGCTTATGAGCTTATATAAGCTAATAAGCTCATAAGCCCACTAAATAAGCTTAGCCAAACACCCCCTAATGTCAGTTTTTAGATATGTATCTGAGTTAGTTCGAGAGACGATGAATTTACAAACAAATAATCACATTTTTGAGTATAAACAGACACTCTTATGAAGAGACTATTTGATCAATCTTAACATTGTGTTTTAATATAGTAATTCAAGCAAAACATATAAGCCGATTATCGTTAACATTGATTAAAATCTTTGGGTATAGTACCACAACCTAGTAAAATTCAATAAATTAAAATTTATCAGTGTTTTAAAACTGATTTTTTTAACTAATCCGGCTAAGATCACGGTCCTCGGCTCAACTGGTTTAACCACGTTTTGTCTACAACTGGCTTCCGGTCACCAAATCGAATCCCCATTAAACAGGCCGGTCCAAAACATATTTTAAAACACAAAAAGTTGCTCTCCGTTCGTAAAGAAGTGTTGAGTTTTGACTTTTTGAAGTATTTTTTTTCTTTTTATCTTTTATCTTAACTATTATTATTATTATTATTATTTTTGGTTATATAATACTTTATGCGAAATATATAAATGATTGAGCTTTAAATAAGCTTCTACGTATTAATATAATTTCATCAATAGTATATAAAAAAACAAATAAAAATATTTATCATCAAAAAAATTGAAAAAGAAAAAATTAAAAAATTTGAAAACATACGAGTATCATTTTGTTGCTTTTCAAAAAAAAAAAAATCTAAATAGTTAAAACCTTTAATGGGCCCCAACAGCCCAAAACATTGACTATATATCCCAGACGACCTGATATTTTCATCACAGAGTTTATAAAAACATTAACTCTCACCCCTGCAAGTGCAAACTACAAAATCTGCATTTTCACATGTCCCAATAAAACACCCACCACCTCTTTATCCTTCAAAACCAACAACCTTAAACACACACACATATGACTCATTGCTGACCCAACATTTGTGTGCCCATTATTTCATCAAGAATCATCAGACCCATTATATAAATTTCCAATATTAAGGTGTAATTTGATCAAGTTTTGATTTTTATCAATAGGGTATCTCTCATTTAGTAATCTTTTTCATTCCTCTGTTATTTTTGGTGTTGTTTTGATTGTTTCTAGATCCATTTTTGTGTTTTTAGATGTTATTTTTTTGTGGGCTATGTTCATTTTTGTAGTTGTTTAAATGGGTATGAATTTATTATGTTTTGAGTGAATCTTTATTGGGAAATGTGAAAGATTGAGAGGGTGTTTGGGATTGAGTTTTGAGTGAAATTATGTGAATATTTTGTTTCGAAAATGTATATAACGAGGAATTAGGGGTGTTTGTTTAATCTTATTTTTGGGCTTAGGACTTTAGGAGCTTATCTTATTTCGGCGTATGTTTTAAACCAAGTTTTTCCCGCTTAGTTTGAAACTTATGAGCTTATATAAGCTTGTCATGTAATAATGAGCTCATATTAGCCCATAAGTTTCAAAATAAGCCAAAATAATTGAGCTTTTTAAAACGTTAGCCGAAATCTAATAACCTCATAAAACCAAAAATAAGCTTAAACAAACCCACCTTAGTGTTGGGCAAACTTTTTTAAAAAGTCATGGAAAAAGTGTAGTTTTGAAAACGCATAATATTTTCAGAAAGCGCGATCCCAAACGCTCCCTTAGTTTGTTTGGAAGATAGTTGTAGGATGTAAGAATGTTGTGGGATATTGCTATAAGCTTTTTAGAAGTGGTTAAAGGTGTTGAATTGATGATGTTTTTATTTTAGTATTTATTTTGGTTTTTGCAATGTGATTTAATGATTAATGTTGATTCCCCATTGGCCATTGCACTTATTTTACAGCATGCTTTCTTTAACGTCAGATTTTATGAATATTTTGTGGGCCCAGAAAAGATTATGTCATTATGTGACTGATATTAGGGAGAGGGAGGGTACTCATCTAATTATGTTTAGGAGTAGGCTTAACAAAACTAATTGTTGATTATTTAGATGTAAATCGTTATATGATTATCATTTGCCAAACACTCAGACAGCTAGTTATCTCAAACACCATCTCCTATAACCCGTTTGTCAAAACACGATGGAAACACCTTAACTTTGAAAATGTTATCAGTCCTATTATTTCTATGTAATATACTTCAGTTAGCCAATTGTTCATCAAATATTGTTCTGTCATTAGATCGTGTCTACTAGGAGCGATTTTCTTCAATAATTTGTTTGATTACATATAACATAACGTTAAACAAACTGTTTACTTACTTGTCAACGTTCTATCATAGGAAGTGAACAACATAATGCCTCAAGGTAACTCAATTGCTGAGTCAACATCAAGAAAGCAAGGTCTCTTAAAAGATCAAGTTCGTTTAGTTAAAAGGAAAGATAATGCTAGGTATGAGATTGTTCAAATTAAAGATACTCTATCGTTTGAAAAGGGTTTCTTTGTTGTAATTCGGGCATGCCAAATGTTAGCCCAAAAAAACGATGGAATCATATTAGTTGGGTTAGCCGGTCCTTCCGGTGCTGGTAAGACTGCATTCAGTGAGAAAATACTCAATTTCATGCCTAGTGTTGCTCTCATATCAATGGATAATTACAATGATGCCACCCGAGTAATTGATGGTAACTTTGACGGTAAGGTTTTCACTTCATTTCTAGACTTTGACTTTCCAAAGTCAACACTATAGAAACTGAATGTGTAATGTTTTTTCTTATAAACAGATCCTCGCTTGACAGACTATGATACATTGCTGAAAAATATTCATGATTTGAAAGAGGGAAAGACAATTGAAGTTCCAATTTATGATTTTAAGTCTAGTTTTCGCACTGGTTACAGGTTTGTTTCTACTATTTTTATATATGATTATTTGGTGAAAGAAAAAGTAGCATAAAATGAATGTATGACGGGTTTTTGATATTATCTTTAGGACACTTGAGGTCCCGAGCTCACGAATTGTGATAATTGAGGGCATTTATGCATTGAGTGAAAAGTTACGACCTTTATTGGATCTTCGAGTTTCTGTGACAGGTGGCGTTCATTTTGATCTTGTTAAACGGGTATTAAGGGACATACAACGGGCTGGACGGGAACCTGAAGAAATTATATACCAGATTTCTGAAACGGTTAGTTGTATTTAATGTTTTTTTTTAGAATAGGTTTGAGTTTCAAGCTTTTATGTATTTCTTAATCTCTCTTTATATACACAGGTTTATCCGATGTACAAGGCTTTCATAGAACCTGACCTCCAAACTGCTCATATAAAGATTGTCAACAAGTTTAATCCTTTCACAGGATTCCAGAATCCCACTTATATTCTGAAGGTCCATCTTTTTGTTTATATAATAATTTCTTGATAATTAATACGCATAAGTAACAATGATGAACTAAATAAGATTCTGAATGCATGTTTTAGTCATCAAGAAATGTGAGTGTGGAACAAGTGAAATCTGCAATGTCGGAAGAACATACAGAAGCTTTGGAGCAGCTTTATGATATTTTTCTTTTACCACCTGGCGAAGATCCGGAAACCTGTCAATCGTATTTGAGGATGCGGAATAGGGAAGGAAAATACAATCTCATGTTCGAGGTATATGATTTTGTGCTTTCTTGAATAACTATTGATATAAAATCGTTTATTTATATCAGTGATGGGGTATAATTATAGGAATGGGTTACGGATCCTCCATTTATAATATCCCCAAGGATAAGTTTTGAAGTTAGTGTTCGGCTTCTTGGTGGTCTAATGGCGTTAGGGTACACAATAGCATCCATTTTGAAAAGAAGTAGCCATGTGTTCAAAGATGACAAGGTGTGCGTGAAAATCGACTGGTTGGAACAAGTTAATCGTCATTACGTTCAGGTTTGACTTTGACTTTGTATGTGTCTTCGTCTTTGTAATTTTCTATTTTTAAACTCAATTCCCATGTCATGTAAGGTACTAGGAAGAGACCGGCTAAGTGTAAGATGTGTGGCGGAGCAGCTGGGACTAGAAGGCTCGTATATTCCACGTACATATCTTGAACAAATGAAGCTCGAAAAGCTCTTGAATGAAGTCATGGTATGAAAATTATCAAACCACTATACTTATGAACTCAGTTAATAATGAATGTCTCGTTCTTTAGGAACTGCCGGAGGACTTAAAAACGAAACTAAGCATCGATGAGGAAATGCTTTCAACTCCTAAAGGTTCTGCTACACTCGCTACAATGAAAAATAAATTCCTCAAAAGGTAACTATTCGTTGACACCCACAGATTTTCAAAAAGAGTTTTTTTTTTTTTTGTTTTGTTTTGTTTTGTTTTGTTTTGTTTTGTTTTGTTATTGTTGTTACGGTTTATGATTACAAATTTTTTATGTGCAGTGGAATGTCACATTCATATTCAACTGCGCGGGATAAAAATCTGACCTCAATTAGTAGTCAAAGGTTTGATGACAGAAACCAGGAGCCAACATCTACATTAGCAAGCCAGGTGATATCATCATATTAACTTCCTTAAAGTGTAACTAATCTACATAAAAAATTCTGGAACTCAACGTGTTTGGCTGTTTTATTAAAGGGAGCAATTAGTCAACTCTCGGAACAGATTTCGACGTTAAATGATCGTATGGATGAGTTCACGTCTCGGATTGATGAGCTGAGTTCTCAGTTAAGTAGAGGGTTTGATTATGGTAGTCAAAGTCAACAGAATCTCGAGTCGTCGAATGGATCTACATCAACTTCATTCTTTACATCTAATGGATCCACCGTGCGCCATTCATCATCTTTAACTCAGTTACCTAAAGATTCCCCTATAAATGAAGAGGTAATAATATACGTGTTATTAAAGATAGATGTATGAATTTCGATTTACAATGAATTATGTATTAAGCAGATATCAGGAATTGCAAGAAGTCAACTCAAAATTATGCATCAATTGGATGTTCTCAACACTAGTCTTCGCGATAAAATGGGAAAGAAGTCTCGTCAAGAAAGGGAAATTAAGAAAAGTCAAAGATCAAACCTTGATGGAGTCGTGATTCCTTTACTATTAGCGTTGGCGTGTGGTGGTGTCGGGATTTTCTTGTTTAAGGGTGTCTCACAAAGAAATTGATACCTTTTACTCCTAATTCATTTGTTTTTGTTAGTTATTTTTGGAAAACTTGTGCTCTTTTTGATAAGTTGGAATGTTCAATGGTCGTGTTGATCTTGCGATCTAAAGGTCGCAGATCCTATTGAGTTTTGTCAAAGAAAGATGATCATTTTGGCCTATATGCGATTTTTTTTATTAGTGCTGAAGTCGTTAACTTGTTAATCCCTTTTGAGCTTAATTAACATAATGATGTTGAGTTCAGATTCTAATGTTACTTGAAGTCTATGAATTTGAGGTTTTACAACTTTTAAAGACGTAAATAGGCTACATGCATCAATATAACATTCATCCACTTACGGATACAGCCATCTCTTGTATGACATAAATGTGCTTTCTTCAGTTTGCTTGTCACATACATGTCGAGCATGTTGAGTAGAAATTCTGGGCACACGTGTTTGTGAGCGTGTGTGACCCCATTTATTGATCCAACTCAAGTGATGATGGATCTATGTAATCGGCGACAATGATTAAGTTGATCAATAAACAAAATAAATAACTGATAAATTGCTAATTAACTAGTGATAGTGTTGTCGCTCAAACTTAATAACTGTTAATTACTAGTGACACTTGATCATTACTGTTTGGAGACGATAGGGTGCCTTCACCTTTAGGTGTATATTTATTAGGATCGATCCTCAGTTCCTCTCTAAAGCATGAAGCATAGTAATTAAAGATATGATTAGTGATTATGTTGGTGGTGTACTGGTGTTCATGAAAATTGGATGCTTAATTTATTGGTGCTCAGCAAGGCTGATGATGATTTCCCTATTTATATCCACCACCACCAACAAAGTGACAATTAGGGACTTAAACCCAAATGATTGAGATCCATATGAGTAAATTTGCAATCTGGGCGCTTGAGTTTTACACCAATTGCGGTTCTTATGCGCCTTTGACAAAAAAAGTGACCTATTTTGTGGTCGTTTGCTCAACTAACTGCCACATTCATATTTAAGCGTCAAATTTGCATGGGAGAGTTAGTTACCATTTGCCCGACATGTAGACACCAAGTGATTCTCATGGATCTAGATAATTCAGGTCTACAATCTATTGACATTTAGCTCTTGGTGGTGAGGCTTGCTTTGTTGTTTATGGATGTATATAATGAAGACATGATTCTTGATGGGAAAATTTAAAGCTTTTTTAATTCTAGCTTTCCTATGTTATTTGAGTAAGTAAGAGTGAGAACCACAGTTTTGTTTTGGCACCCTATTGATATCACCCAAGTGATGATGAATCTATGCAAGTGGTAACAATAATTTAGATAATCATGTAACATAATGACCAACTAATTAATACTCAAGCAATGAAGATTGATTATTAATGTTGTTGAGAAAAAATTACAATAAAGTTGTTAATTACTGATGACATTTAGGTTGTCTGATTGCATGATATTTATAAGGATCGATCCTTGCTAAAGGAATAAACCACATGATATAATTACTTTGCAAGGCCTTTTAGCTAAGTTAGGGTGTACTGGGTCCAATGTTAGTGCACCAAATCATGCTATCCTTAGCCCATACAAACTAGACTCGGGCTCTAATAATAATACGACTAACAAAGATATGGCCACAAAATGTGGTAACTAAGTGTCGCATGACAATTTGAGTGTCAAATTTGCATGAGAAAGTTGGTTGAGAAAACAACCACAAAATGTGGCCATATCTTTTGTGAAAATTGTATAAGAACCGCAATTTATGCTCAACTAAAATGTCTAACACGTAGATGAAAATTTACTCACATGGATCTCTGGGGCTACATATAGGCAAGACCACAATTTCTAGCGGCCAGACATTTACAAATCTTTTTTATATATTTTATATAATAAAACAAAACCCCTAGTGAGGACTTTTTAATCAAATCATACTTATTTAGGTAATAATTAATTTATTAGTAATTTTATTTTTCAAAGATATTTAATGAAAAAAATTAAATATTTCTTAATTTGGCTAAAAATAAATGATTTTCGTTTTATGTAGAGAAAAGCTAAAAATACACATGTACTCAAAGGGCTTTTTCCCATACTTTTGGGCTAATTTGTAAATTAAAAATAGAACGGAGTCTTATACCATCTTTATTCTCGCATAACAAATCCTAAAGAAAAAACCCTACAATCTGAACCTCTCCTTCTCGATCTCACACAAAATCGTTGATCACAACATTCCGAAGATGATTTGATTCTAGGATTCTAAAGGCGTTCATGATATTTGTATCCATTGTGTAAGTAAATCACTTTTAACGGGATTAATTGGTTTCCATAATATTGTCTCATTGTTTTGATTTTATTGTGTTTTAATAATTTTTAAGTGATATAAATCATAAATATGGTTCGACTATAAATCTCACTCATTATAATTTAGAACAAATAATTAAAACTGGATGACCTTCTATAATCTATCTATTTTATCTAATAAAACAGAATAATTTACAAGCCCATTAAGCACGATAAATCATTAATGCGCTGATGTGTCTGCGATATGATTGATCGAAAAATAATTAATGCTCCTTTTATGTACAACATGCTTATGCATCTCATTCACGCCTTATCGTCAAAACGCTCCACCAATCTCAATAAATTAGTCAATCAACAAAATCAAATTAAAAGAGGAATGTCTCCACAATTGTTCATATCGATTGATTATTTTTAGCAAAGAATTAATGCATTCAATTTATTTGTAACTAATTTTTCAAAAATGTTCAAAACCAAATCAAACTCACATTAATCATCTTTGCAGGACAAACCCTGAATATGGCAAGGATTTTGATTCGAGGCACAAAAAAACCACCAAAAAAAATTCTTGACTCATTCAAATCGATTGTTTTTTTTTAAACTGATAGGTGGAACACTGCGCATCCTTTCATCACCCAAGTCTTTGTCATATACTGTAAGTTTAAACAATCTTTAATATGTGTTATTAGGCAGAAAACATTTTGATCTTGATGCTATTAATTTTGTTTTTTTTTTACGAATTATTAGTTCCATATTGAAATTATTTGGTTTCGATTGAATTATAAGATATTTTTCTTTGATTATGTTCAAATTTAATTGTGATTTACAATACCCTAGAAAAATATTAGGAAAATCACATTTATCAATATGTATGATTATGGTCAAATTTATTTGTGTTTTGCAATGAATACTTTATGCACTTTTTGCTGTAATTAATTTTTGGTAGTATTCGGCAATAAGCGTATCACACTATCTTGTGTAGGGTGGAATGTTGCATTGGACGTATATAGTTAGCTGGATGTGGTTAATGATGGTGTTATGATTTACAGAGCTATGATTTCCAGAGCTATTAAGCTAACCGATGCCATTGAAAATGCTGGTACTGCTGCTCTTATCTGATAGGTTAGATCTTGAATTTATATTATTGGTGGTTACTTGGTTGATGACAATCCATGTGGTAATAATTTGGTGGCTTGACTTCCATAGGTTGCAACCAAAATAAATGACGCACATGGTTATTAGGTGATGTGAAGTTCTTTTTCAAGCTAATGGTTTGTCATGTTGTAACAACCACGACATACAAGTCACTACGTGGACCTCATGGAGCCATGATCTTTTTCAGGAAGGAGCTAATGAGATCAACAAAAGAGACGAACAAGTGAGTTACCGTATCTATATGACTTATATAAATTCTAATATTTATCTCACTTCATGTTGATTAGTTTTTATATAAATTCTTTGTAAGCCGATTGAGATAACTTTTGACTATTTTTTGTTTGGTTTATAGGCTACAACCCCAGAGTACAAAGCATACCATTAACAAGTTCTTACCAATTGCAAGAAATTTTCGCAGGTTCACTAAATATATTAATTTTCTCTCACTTGTGCTTATCACATATTATGATTATGATCTATCTTATATCCTTTTATTTGTTTTTTTATTGATAGTACGATTGGTCGTATTCGTATTATAGCACAGATAACACGTGTTTATTATTTGATTACAGCAAAGATAACACGTGTTTATTATTTGGTTTTGCAATATTATTATAGCATAAACTTATTGATATTTTGGTTACGGGGTTCCTAAATCTAACAAAGGAGTTGATTTCCTATGCAAGGTCAAAAAATGAGGTAAGGGTTCTAACTTTCAACCATTGGCTAAATATGAGAATGAGCCATTGACGTTAGGCTGTGTCTAAGTAATACTCATGGTTGTTGCAGGTTGTTATCGGACCAGCAACGGTTAGTGGGATTCAAGTTGGAGCCTTCAAGGTTGTTATCGGACCATCAACGGTTAATGGTTATTTGGATATGCATCTATTTTTATTCTGACATAAGTTAATGTGATTGTTAGTTCCATTTTACTACTCTTTTTGTGTGACACTTGAACCATATCTGATGTATGCTGGAGCAATACTTCAAGCCAGAATTGACACCGTTGTTTGGGGATCCCCAAATAAGCTACTAGACGCAGATGGTAGTTGGGTCAGGTATGTAATTATTTACAACTAAAGTCAGATTTTCTCAATTTATGGGGTGTTTGGATGTGTGTTTTGAAACTGGTTATGTGATATTTAATAAACAAAATCAAAAAATCAGTTGTTCTCAAATGTGATTGCAAGTTTTTATTAAAGTAATCAATAGATAAAACCACCAAAAAGGATTGTTTTCGTGTTTTGACATCTAAGGTCAAATTTGCATTCATGAGATCTATAATTTTGATATAATTTTGTTTTCCTGTGTGTCACTAACTCTGTTAATTACACCAAGTTCCCGTAGTTTAGTTATGGATTAAATTCAGTTTATATTGATGATCATTGCACTCGACTTTATGGAGGGTGTGTTATTGCCCAATTGCCGCAAAAAAAATAGTCACAGTACGCAAACTAAGGCAATGTTAATAAGGTGTCATGATGTAATTTTGTCTATTATTGAATCATTTTCTAATAAATGTTTACTTATCTTAAAAACTGTTCACACGCAATCTTAAATGACAGATAACCAGGACCAGAAGTAGAATTTGTTTAACCAAGCATGTAAAACTGATTATTGCAACTAAAAGTCGCAATAATCAGGTCAACGTTACTTATTAAATTAGATCAATTAGATTCCCATTACTAACAATAAGTAGCTTAATTATAACATATGAATTTGAGCTCATAAGGTTTTTTGAGTGATTGGATTAGCTTATATAAGCTCATAAGCTATGGTAAAATGACCAGTAAGGGTGTTTGGATTAATTTTAAATTTGTGGCTTCATTCACTTTAGAGAACAAAATAAGCCGATTTTTTTATTTGTTTCATATTTGTATGAGTGTCTTACTTACGTGAAAGTTACTGAAAAGACACCCGGACTTTACTTACGTGAAAGTGTCTTACTTGCAGATTTGAGCTCATAAGGTTTTTTTTATCTGTTTCAACTTTTTTGAGTGTTTGGATTAGAGAACAAAATGGAGTCAAAGTTTTGTAGTCTGTTAAAAGTTGTTGAATACTATTGATCATGCTGTGTATCAAATGCTTATTTTGAATTAGATATTATATCGATTATTATTGTTATCGAGAAATGGCGTAATTGTGTGCTTTTAGTTGAGATAAACTGATTGTGTTTATATGTGATAAGTATCGAATTGTCGATCTTTGCATGCAGCAGGAAACCAGTACATAAGTGTCTCACACTGTGTAGGCACTATTCTAAAGGAAGAAGGACCTTCATCATCTCTAAAGGTATGATATTTCTTCATATAAGTATTCTTACATTTTATTTATACTTTGCAAATGTGATAAGTTAATCACGCACTCGAAATTCACTTCTCTCTGTTGCAAACTTTTATGGTTATTTATTCTATACATATCTTATTAAAATGTCTAAATTAAGTTAGGACCGATCCCAACCTCTTAATAAGTGTCTCAGATATGTTTACAAAAGCTAATATCTGCCCGTGAGGGTTGAACCTCATATAAGTAATGTTTGGAATTGTTGTTAGAATTACTGCTTTTAGGGATATTGAACAATCCTCCAATATCATACTTGATAAACATGTATACAGAAGTTGTGGTTCACAATTGGAGGTTTGATTACAGCTTAAACATACTAACTGGTTCTGTCTTTCTTTTGATTACTGCTTAAATAGGATTTGACTGGAGGGGGAGACAACAAAGGAGATTTACGTCAATTGGTAAAGATAATATGAAGATTGTTGAGCATCAAGCGCCTTTGTTGCAAATTTTTAACGAGTTGGACAGGTATCTACCGTATAATACAATCTTTAAATCCTGTGATACCAAGCTCCTTTACTGATTATGGTATCAAATAAACACAATCTGGTAGCTTAAATACTCTCCTGCCATTTAGATTAGAGTTTGAATTAATTAAGGAATATTGGGCTCATAGTGCCTCTTCTATTGTCAAAGTAAATCTATATGTGATGTGATTACTATGATAAATACAACTAATAATGTTGATGATGTATTCGCGCCTCCAAAGAATAGACCTAATAATTTCTGCATCAGAAAACATATAAACTAAGATTTCTGTTTCATTGTACATAATGGCCGGTTTTGCATACTTGAGTCCAAGTTTTAATTTTTGTTTGTACTATATTTCCCATCTATAAGTGTTCAGGTGCACGAATATTTATAAACTGGTAGCTCATCCAATGCGCATTTATGCAGGCCTAGCAAGAAACAGTGGATAAGGTATGCGGCATAGTGAGAAAGCATCTTGCTCTGAAAGATAACATTCCAGTCACGGGTGAATCAAAGCACTCTTATTAGGATCTGTTTCTTCAAAACATCTATTGAAAGTTTTACATCTGGTCTTTCCTTAAGCAAATCAGTACTCTATTTCATTCAATATTGTATTGATTTGTTTGCATGATAATTGTGATTCTTGGGAAGAGTTAATTGTCACATTGAAATTTCTTCATATAATATTTGTGTCATAGTCTTTAAAACTAGAGGTGTCAATTTCGATCTACTTATATATGAATGGGTTTGGCCCTATGAAAGTTAGTGTAAAAAATGTTGGATTGTTAACCTTATATGAAAAAATTACTATCATCGTTATAATGTGATAATCAAACTGACAATTCGCTTTGGAACGCTAATAATTTGAGATGATGACCATTTATATTTACAAGCCATTATTACTTTGTTATGGATGTGCATACTTGTATGTTTCCATTCATGTCTATGCTTTTATGTTTTTTTGTTTCTTATATTACGACTTTTAATAGTTTCTTATATTACGTTACGACTTTTAATAGTTTCTTATATTACGACTTTTAATAGTTGCTTTTATGCTTTTTAGATTCTTATATTACGAATTATTATCAATCAAAAACTCCTTTTACTTACACATTTTTTAAACTAATTAGGTGTTCACGCAATAGATCTTGTGTTGAAGTGTTACAAGTACATACATTTGCTTTTCAAGACCATCAAAACTTGATATCACGAGGCAATGGGCGTTTATTACATAGATATTTACAAGCATATAGTATATACTATCACTGACTTATAACTTATTATTTCGTTAAAAGAACATTTCATACCGTTTACATTCGTTGTTCTTTCTTACTTTATTCACGCACTTAATTTTTTGATGTATAAACCTCTCTAAAATCCCGCGGATTCAGCGGGTCTATAAGCTAGTTGTTACATATAACTTATTACTGTAGTATATTAGTAGGCATTAACTTATTAAAAACCACTTTTCTTGATTGTCTCGAATCAACATGGATTTGTTTTGAATTATGATATGTGATATGGGTTTTCCTTTATTTTATAAAAGATACATATCAAGTGTCTGTTTTTGTGCCACAATGAAAAAGATGCTAAATTTTTGTTATTTTAGCACTTTAAGCAAACACAAGCGATCTCCAACCAAAAATGCTTATATGCTACGTATTATCATGATTATACCAAATAATGTTGTTATATTTGGCATTCTTATATTCACAGCAGACCATAATGTGCATACGAGAGTAGTCCTAAACTGAGAATCTGAATGACTCAAAGGCTCCCAACCCAACTATATTTTTTAGTTTATAATTGGTCGTTTATGTTTCAGGGTGTATTAGATTTGAAGGTATTTTCGTGTGTTTTTCGTTTACAACCTTAAACTTGAAAAACACCCCATGCGCTGAATTTGAGATGTGTGCATTGGGGTCTGGACGAAAAGTGGCAGTATGTTTCATATTCTCCATCTTCCTGTTCCAATATTTTGATACTCCTAACTTTTAGATATGTCCACAGAAAACTAAGATAAAGAATTATGACATCAAACATAAGGATAATTGTATACATATTTAATGGTGAAAAGTTGGTTTTTTATAATGAGTCCAGGATTAGTTGCAAATTGCAATACAAATTTATCATCAAAATGATCATAGGGTTGTTTACAATTTATTTATTATGGGTGAAAAAGTGCTTATCTGCTCTGCTTAACTTCTGTAGTTTAGTGGTTTTGATAATAAAAAACATTTGAAGAAAGGTCTGACTTAAAGCCATAACCCTTGAGCATGGAGTAAAGAAAATTTAGTACGTGCCCATCATTCCCATTTCGCACCTCCACTTCTATTTTTATAAAGGAGTTGTAAGCATAACCGAGTGGGTTCAACTTATACTATTTTCATATTCAAGATGACAATAATCTGCATAAATTGTTTCAAAAGTTCACTATCTCATAAATTATGGTATACTACTATCATTGTTTATGTAGTACAATACATGAATGCAATGAAACTGAAAGAAGAATTACATGTAGCGGCTGCTGCTGTGAGTCATTAGATTGCTTGGACTATATATTGATATTGAGGGTTGATTGGACGATAGAAACCACAAGATCGTGATCAACTCCATCCAATTCAACTCAAAGCAATGGATTGCTAACAACTCTCTAGGTGCAAGGGCAGTGCTCAGTGCTCATTCTTGAGTGGTATTGCCCAAAGTTAAGTGCAACATGTTATGTTGATGAAGTCCATATCAAAATGGTCATTATCTTAGTAAGTTTATTTATTTACTTATTTATTTATTTATTTATTTATTATTGTTGTTTTTTGGTGTACTTTCACTACTTTTAGTAGATACATTTTTCTCTTGATTGTGTTTTTACAATATTGCATGTATGTGGAGATCCAATAGTGCAAAATACAAATCCATTCTGGAGAGTATTACTCCAACTTTTATGAAGATAATTGAGATCTTAGGTTCGTAACTCACTACGTTAACATTTTGGGGTGATAAAGAGAAATGGTTTGGAAAGGGTCACGAGTACCATGTTAGGCCGCATATATCTAAGTCAAGGACTTACTATTAATTCCTTCTTATACTTCATATACATTTTTGCGATTTACATGATTCAGAAATCTTGACAAAGGACAAGGTAGTGACATGTTTCTACTTCATAGTTAACTACTTTACAACCGAGAAGTAAGAATAACAAAATGAGTGAGTGCAAGTCCAAACGGAAAATAATAATTAAAATTTATGTCAAAACCTCGTTTCACAAATGACAAGGTAGTGACATGTTTCTACTTCATAGTTAACTACTTTACAGCCCAGAAGTAAGAATAACAAAATGAGTGAGTGCAAGTCCAAACGGAAAATAATAATTAAAATTTATGTCAAAACCCCGTACGTGCACGGAGATTATAACTAGTTGATCCATATATGGGATAAGCATGTATCGGGTTCATTTATCCTACATTGAGCGTTTATTGAATAGTTATCGCTCTGAGAATTATAACAACGACACTGACTTTCACGTCCTTCACAATTCCATCTCGCATAACAAAGATTTGAGGTATGCAGTTATTAAATATCCATTTTAGTATTCAAATTTCCATTTTTTTCGTTATTACCTTTCCATTTTATTTTTTGCATTATGAACGTTCTATTATTGTCTTGTGTATTCTCTCATATTATATGTACTCTTTTAGTTAACAAATCATGGAAATTGAGCGAACACACCACTGTTTAGGGCTGTAAACGAACTGAACGTTCGGTGAACATTTCATGAACCGTTCGGTAAAAAGTTCGTTTATGTTCGTTTATTTATTAAATGGACAAACATGAACAATATTTTACGTTCGTTTAGTTAAATGAACGAACATGAACAAAAGCCGCGTTCGTTCATTTATATTCGTGAACGTCCGATCATGTGTTCGTTAACGTTCATTTATATCTTTTAATTTTATAATTTTAAAATTGGTTTGTTTAAACAAATCAACACTTATAAAACAACATATTGTATATAATTCAATAACGTTTATGTTTGTTTGTCTATTTTCATTTATGTTTGATTGTTTATGTTTGTTTATCGTTCGTTTACTGTCTTAATGAACGAACATAAACGAACATGAACAACTCGTTTTCTTAATAAACGAACTTGAACAAGAAAATTCGTCCATTTAAGCGTTCATGTTCGTTTATTTGTTCGGTTAAAATTAAATGAACGAACATGAACAAGGCTCCGTTCGTGTTCGTCCGGTTCGTTTACAGGCCTACCACTGTTTTAATCATTGTGTGACAAAGTAGAGGAATGTGGAACAGTAACACTAGGGACACGACTAGATGTCAAAGAAGGATTACCATGAACCCCATCATGAGGAAACTTGCAATACGTACCAAAACGACAAGAACCCTTAATAAAGTTGAAGCACGGTTTCATTATCATTTCCCAAGCCGAATAATACATACATATATACAGTTAGTCGTATTATTATAGAGCCCGAGTCTAATTTGTATGGGCTATGGCCCAAGTATCACTTTTTAGGGTTTGTATGATATATATGTATTATTCGGCTTGTTTAATGAGATACGACTAACAATCTTTTGCTATATATGTATTATATGTATCAGAATCGAAGCTCAACCAAAATGAATGCCTTACATGTAGATGCAAACGCCACTCTCATTGATCTAGATCATCTGGGCTAAATCGTTGTTAACATCCGGATCTAGCACTCACATGAATGGCAATTTTTTTAGATGCATGTAATTAAGGAAGACATGAGGCTCAATAAGCACCATAAAACAAGACATGTTTCATTTTGCAACAAGTCTCAACGATTAAGTTAATCAAGAAACAGATCGAGTAACTAACACTCAAGAAATGAGTAGTAATTAGTAAGTGATGGTGTTGTTGATCAAACTTAACAGCTGTTATTATAATGAAAATTAATTATTTGCGCCTGGACAAGCTGGGGTGCCTTGACCTTTATGTTTATATTTATAAGGATTAATCCAGCACTAACGGAATGGACCATATGAAAGATATAAATGGTGATCAAAATGGTGTTATGTTCGTGCAATTTCCATGTTCATGCAAAATAATGGTGTTATGTTCGTGCAAAATGGTGTTACCTTCGCGTGTATTATTGATAAACAGGTGGATAAAATTGTCAGAAAATACACGTGAAGGTCAAAATTAAAAAAGTAGCGCACACACAAAAGTCGAATAATAGTAGTGTAAGCAGAACCATAAATTTTGACAAGTTAGTTATGTTTTATTATTATTACCATATATATGAGTGATGACATAAATATTATCACTTTTTAACCTCCAGATGAGTAACTCAATATCACAAAACACAACATACATGCGCTTACTTTTTTTTTTATTGAAAATGAAGGATGATACATTTTATTAAACCTAGTTACTAAAACATATCTTACATGAATTATCACAAACACACACGCACCTATTGTTACAACAATCAGGCCTCCCAATTTCGCAATTACCATCACAAAAATCAAGGTCAGGATCACAACGTTCACCCTGCTTTACATAGGGGAAGATGACACGTATCTTCCTAGATTGAGCTTGTTGATTTGCTATCGATCCTTTATCCCCCGAAAGACACAATACTTGCAAACCTGTATAGGATATTCCATTAATACAAATTCAATACATTAAAATTAAGGAGAGATAGTAGAGACAACTTGAAAACATTATCGTGACCAAAAACACCATCGTGAATGAAGTTTGCACCATCTTTTCAAATATTTCAATTACACTCAAAACCAAACAAGAAATTTTATTTTATTTTATTTTTTGCACTAAAAGCATTAGTTGTACCATGATATAAATAGTGGTATGACATAATTTTATTACCATAATAAACCTTCAACAATTAATCTTGAAATTAATGGCATATAATATGCTAAAGGCATCGGTCGTTACTATGATATAAATAACGGCATGACATAATTTTATTACTATAATAACCCTTGAAAAATCTTGAAATTAATGGTATATAATAAGTTTTATTCACATTAAACTTATTATTGTTACCGGTGAGTTCTATTTTTATGGGGCCTTTCGATTATGAGAAACCTACTTTCTAATTACCAATATGATGAAAACACTTTCAAATTCGTCTAAATAAGATAAACAAATTCTACTAACGTGACAAGGTATTTTGTAATTTTATTTGTGCTAACACGTCAAATATTAGACATTACAAGGGTTGTAACATGGTGCTTTATTTGATGTTATAATATGAAAGTATGAAGTTACATATAATCATAATCCACCATCAAAAAAAAAAAAAAAAAAAAAAAAACCTAAAAAATGATATCTTTAATGGGGCAAATGACAAAAAAATGCATCAAACTTGACATTTTTTGTGATTGTATGTAGCCAACTTTTTTTGTCTTCTTTTTGTGCGTACTGAATTTTTAAATTTTGATCATTATGTGTATTTTGTGACTTTTACCATTAATTTTTTTTTTTAATTTCGAAGGATAAAATGATCATTTAACATGACAGAATATTCACAAAATACTCACAAATCACAATATTTAGAAAAAATAATAATTTACTACACACAATTACAAAAAGGGTAAAGTTTGATGATCGCGATGTTATTTACCCAAATTGAATGAATCAAAGTAGAATAATTCCAAGAGTTTTGGACTTTGGTGCAACACGTAGATTCCATGAACAAAACATGATATCATGTCATGTGGGGCCTAAACTATGACTCAAGAGTCTTGTTGTTTTGTTGGTGTTCTACTATATACTCTAGTGCCCATTACCATTGGCTCACTCACTCATTCACTCACTATCTAAAACAAAATCAGATAATGAAGAAGAATCATCATCTCTTTAGATCAGCCATGTCAGCAGCTATCTCCTCCAAGGTTTATACAATTTTTCATATCATATGCTTTACATATACATATATTTTTTGTAATGTTTTTGTATGCATATTATGTTTCATGTTCATTTGATCATCCTTTCAGTTATGTTTTCTTTATCACTTTCATATCATATGATGTCTTATTTTATGTCTTGTATGCATGTTATGAAGCATGTTGATCTTGATCATCATTTTGTTATGTTTTTAATCTTTTACTGTTTTAACTTATTATATCATGATAATATTTCTAACTGTTTCTGGGATATTCTGAATGTACCTAGACCAGTTTCTGGCTTATATTATATTTTTTTTTAAATAAAATATTAATGGTCAACCTATTATTTTTATTACTTTATAGATCATTCCTGTCACTTTTTTCAAATACTAACTTGATGTAGATTTTGTTGAAATTATTACCACAGTTTTTATTTTTTTTTTTTATTTTTTTTATTTTTATTATTATTATTATTATTATTATTATTATTATTATTATTATTATTATTATTATTATTATTATTATTATTTTTTTTTTTTGACATTGGATAAAGTTTTCTTAACCCATGTCAACATAGAGTCTAATTCTATAATCAAGGTGTTTGACTCCAAAAGTCAAAGGTGTTACTGAGAGAAAGATAATCCATAATATAGACCATGAACAAAGAAAGATATACAAAGTTCTTCTTTCTTTTTTCTTCTTATTTTTGAAGGGGGCTGTCTCATCTTGGATAAGATAAACTTGTGATGCAGCCAATACTATGGATTCTTGTATTAGTACATGTGATGTTCATGTACTTTGCATGCTTTTGTGAATTCATAATCTAAAACTAGTATGCTTATCAAATAATGTATATGGGTTGTTTGGGATTATCTATACTACATATAAAGGAAAAAGAGTCAAAAGTGAAAAGTGAAAAGTCAATAATGTTGAAATGTTGAAATGTTGAAATCTTATTAAAGGAAATTATGAATGTAATTAATATTATTATTAAAACACCCCATTACTTAAAAGTACAATGATTTATT
>LBNU01028123.1:7376-17424 GCA_014162995.1 Artemisia annua | reverse complement strand
ACATTTATTCTTTCCATGATCTCCAGTATGTTTGCGGCTCGTTTTTGAATCTTTCGTGGGAACGTCCCCTTTAAATAGGCAGTTCCGAGATTGCCAAACTTAGTTGTGGAGGTAACTGTATGGGGCTATTCTGGTTGGAGTACTTACTGTTGGTACATTTTATTGGTGTTCTTAAACCCTTGATGCAAGTTCACTGGGCATTGGTGTAAAAATTCCTTTTTCTAATTTCTTGTCAATCATATACTTTACGTTTCTCCTATGAAATTCTGGGATTTTTTAACTTGCTTGACATGATGGGAATTTTGATTTGGTTAGGGCTACGTTATATGTTTGGTTTGGGTTCTTCTCCTGTATTTGTTAAATTGGTCGGAAACACCACGGCCTTCTTTTTACTGAATTTGGGTTTGGTGTATGTTATGGCCGGAGAAACCTATTATTGTGGGAATTTTTGTCTGTCGGTGTATGTTAATGGGCTGGCCCAAACGGGGCTTTTTAATATAGGAATTTGGGTGTTTTCGTGTATGTTAATGGGCGGACAGCTCCTTTTCTTGGCTGGGATTTTGTTTTTCCTGTATGGTTAACTGGTGACAAAAGGCAATTTAACTTTGCTTGGGGGGAAATTTTGAGTGTTTTTGTGAATGTTTACATGGCTGCCAAAACATTGCAGTTTCACTGCTTGGGGGGTTTTTTGGTGGGTATTCGTGAATTGTTAATGGGGGTGGACCAACCGAGTTACTTGTGGAATTTTTTTTGGTGTTTGTATTTATGGGCTGGGCAACCGGTTTACTTGCTTTGAAATTTGGTGTTTTGTGGTATGGTACATTGGCTTAAAAAAAACCCATTTTTAATTGGATTAAACATTTTGGGTGTTATTTCGGTCTGTTTAGGTGCAATTTCCAGGAACAATTCTTTTTTTATAAGAGGGAATCTTTAATTAACGTATTTACATTGCGTTTTTCTAAATATGCTTTAAATTTTATAAATGGGGCAATGTTAACATAGGCTGGAAAAACAAGGCGGTTTAGGAGGTTGGACCACTTTGGGGGCATAAAACACATTGGTTTTTGTTGCAGTTTTGTTGTTCAAATTGTGGATTGTTTTATCTTTTGAAAATTTAAAGTTTTTTAATAACCTTAAAAAACGTTGGGTTGGGTTTTGGGTTGTTTCGTTCACAGGCGAAGGGTGGTTTTAATGGCGGTATTCTACTTAATGGCCTTCAGTCGTTTGTTTCCAAGACTGTATTACACTTGCAACATTTCTTGGCATGGCGCTGTCCAGCCTGTACTTATTCATTGGGTAGATTTTGCAAGTAGGATTGTAAAGCCATGTTGTACCGGGAAATTGTTGATTGTATGCTAGTAAACGTTGTATCTGGCTTTTTAGTTTTTGTTTTATGGTTGTATTAGTGTTTTTTCGTTTTACATTCGGTTTTTTGGTATTTTGGAATTCTTTTGTATATATTGATTAATGGACTCAAGTTGCTCCGTACTTTTTACCGTTTTGGTCACTCTTTGCTTAATTGGTTGTGTGGACTAAATCTTCAAAAGGCCAAAACCAAAATTCATGTGCCATTGGATGGGTCATAGTCACGCAAAATATAACATTTCTTCACCTTAACCAAATCTTGGTCAACATTTTAAACTTTTTGGCTTTAATTTATTGGTGTGTGACTAAATACCAAAAAACCACACATGTTTGTTGTGACTAATATTCAAAGGCACAAAAACAAAATTCATGTGACATTGGCTGAACAATCGTCAACAAAATACACTTTTTTTATTTCTTAAGGCATATGGGTCACTTATTTACACTTTTGACACTTTTGCTCTAATTATTGTGCCCTCAAAAAACCAACACGTTGTTGTGCTAATATCCAAACGTCACATTAATAGATTATTCATTGTGGCCATGGACGGAAATGTACCAAATACCCTTCTTACTTGATAATCTTAAATGTCAATTATTATAGCTTTATGTGGCAAAAGGACGAATAAGTTCTTCAAAAAACATTCTGTGTTTAATAAAGGGGTTTTCGGTCCACTAATGATTATCAACAAAATTGTGCATATCTAAATATTCGGTTTTTGTCATATTTTCACGGACAATGTCGAATCCAAGCACCATATGCCTACGGTGGCGGGATTTTGGTGACACACGATGACTACGTGCGTTGGATATATGCATTCGTAACATTATTGGGCGTCACGGATGAACTTTTTTTGTTACTCAGTGTACTATGCAACTCCAACAATCATCCCCTATTTGATGGTAACAAAACAACCACGAATCTTGTACGAACTTCCCTAGACGAAGTAAAGAAATTGAGATAATTGAATCTCACCATGAATGAAACAATCTTGTCTTCCCCTTAAGTCATGCAATGCCACTCCAACATCTCTTCAACATCTCTTCCCCTTTTTGTTATCAACAAATAGGGAATGTAGACAAAACTTCCCCTTGAGTGGTGCATGTAGATGGTTGAACATTTAATCAATAAGCTTCCCCTGAAACCAATATGTTTACCATCTCTTGAATCTTCAATTCTGTAGGCTCCTTGTAATGATCACTGATCAAGAAAACCAAATATAACAAACTTGATGAAGAAGTAGAATAACCCAAACTTGTGTCTTATGTCTTGTACTAACCACGTGACTCCAAACTTATACCAAAGCAACAATAGTATAAGTAGACCGCAACCTCTTGACAAAATCCTCATCCTAATATGAGACACTGAGCACTACAATGTAACTCCTTTAGTGATAGCCAATGTGTGCATAGAGCATCATAAGAAAAATCACACATTGCTAGATTCATCAAGCTATATGATAAGAACACAAACCTGTGAAACACAACTACAACATCAAATAAATGATATTCAACCTTCTTCGTAATCAATTAATCCATAAGAATCAAATACCGAGCCTTTTGAAACCTTTAAGAACAAAAACTTCTTCCTGTGTGTGTAAACCAAATAATCTTCTGTGTGTGTAATCCAAAACCAATCAATGTACTTCCCCTTACTGCTCGTAAACTATGCATAGATATTGAACCATAAAACTCTTTTACGTGTCTCCATAAAGCATACAACAGTACTTTAATAATGCAAGAGCAGTACTTTGAATAAACGAGCAGTACGTTTAGAGACATCAGTACTTTAAACTTAAGCGTTACATTAGGTAGAGCAGTACTTTGAAAGATGAACAAGCAGTACGTTGGCAGCAGTAAAGAGATGATCTTTGAAGACTACCGACCCATGTGCAAACATCTAATCTTGAATTCTTGTTCACAATTTAGGGATCAACCAGGGGTATAGTCGTTTAACATATAAAATAATGAGGCACCCCACATAATAAATTCAATGCATTCCAAGACCCACCATGAAAACAGTACCGAGATTATATATGATAAATCAATCATCCATTAAGCACTAGGCGACAACCCTCCTTAATATACTTGTATGAAGTTAATTAATTGTGAATCAGTTCAAGATAAATATTCCTTTAGCTGCTCTCCACTGACCAATTAACTTGAATATTCAAGTATGAGTAAAAACAAGTACGAGGGAAATAATCTAATTCGCTGCACCACTTCTCCACTTAGCAACAATTTAACAAGTCTGTTTATTCTCTTCTCGTGAATAATTAAATATACATCTGACACAGATCCACTAAGATGAAATCTCAAGTAATAAAACATCCAATAACCACTGAGTGTGACAAACAATTAGAACCGACCCATGATCTCAATTCAATACAAGGTTAGAAGTAAGAATCACGTATCACTGCACCATGTATAACCCTTTTGTCGCTAAAATAATTCTTCTAATCACATCAATATGATAAAATAATTAAACCAATTAAGGAGATCGATACCTTTAAAAATTCAAAAACCATCGTACCTTTTCACATCTGCATTATCGACAATTAATAATAATACCGCTGACCTTCAATTAATAAATAATACTGATTGAAAGAATAACTTACTACTGACCTTCAATTAAGAGCATCGAACCACTTGCAATAGATAACAATCGACTTTATGAATATTGTACGAGGTTAAACTTGATTGGCGAATCACAAATAAATTATTCCATCAATAATGACAACCCCAATATGATTGATCAAAATAATATGTGCCTCATGCCGTAGACGACAACCATAAAAAGTGATTAAAGAATAAGAATAAAGTATTTGCCGTAAACCTTTTGATCGCCACATCAGTTAGAGTTGGCTTCGTTATTTTCTTTGTTTCCCAAAGTCGATTCATAAAATCTTTTTCATAGCAGTGTCTGTCGACAACAGTAAACTTTTTTTTCTTTTTTTTTATAAACACAATATCAAAAACACCTTGTAGATCCCTAGATATCACGAGCAACCTAGCTCCTGATACCAATTGTGAAGATCGTTGTAGCTCTTAGACGATGTCTAATATTATATCTAGGAACACATAATAATGAAAGCGGAATATTCAAACAATGAATTAACGTTATCATGAACAAGGTTTTTTATAATCATTGCCTTCTCTAACGATTAACAAACTAATTAACATGTTCTACCTTGATCAAGTAGAACATGCTCTCTAAACTAATAAACCACTAACCGTAGACATTTTCCCTACATCTAGGTTTCCACACACACACCTTTGAGGTTTACATCTTGTACGTACAATGAAACTAATGACCCATGTCCTCTTTATATACTAGAGGATTAGGGTTTACAAGATACTACGAAGGACTAATTATCATTGCCATCTTTTGTAGAATTCCTTCTTGTCACTTCAAGCCCTTCATATTTCATTCTTCTTGTTTTGTATCATCAAATCAATAAATATAATTCCCAACAGTTATGGAATCAATTATTTGTACGAGGTTTATTAAATAATCCATAATCACCACCAGTAATTTCCCTCGCTTATGAATGTTACTCAAAGCAAACAACCAGAGCAGTAACCATGGCATGAGTAGCCTTATTCGTATGATCAGTAAAGCCTTACTTCCACACAACGTAGAATTACAGCCTTACTCCGCCAGTAACCTCAGAAGACCAGTAACCTCATTATAACTTGTAGCCTTACTTCCAAGTTTCCAGTAACCTTACGCCATCTTCTGATTACCATCATTTATAATCTCACAAACCCTTTTCTTTTGCATAACGTGCAACTCTTGAAGCAAGTTGCTAATCATAAACCCTTGAGAATGAACTTGCGGCAGCACCAGTAACTTTAGTCTTCCACAAGTAGACTTACTCTTTATACCACACCAACCATATGAATCACCGACCCACTAGCTTGTATGAGATGAATAAATATATTCATCTATCACCTTCCCATGATATATGCTCAACCAATCAGGAAGAAGAATAGGTAGATAACATCATGCACAACTTCAAGTAATATTAAACCATATCACAGAATAATTCAATGATCAGTGTTTTAGAGTTTTTGTCACCAAGGAGAGCAGATTACGTTTAGGGTTAGTAATTAAATTCACGTCTCAAACCCTAGCACATAACGCAATACATTAAACCACGTATAGCAGCAATACTTATTAAAACAGTATCCTCATAACCTCGACACACCAGTCACCAGTAGCAGAAACTAATATCCATTAAATTCCTTGATAGATTAGGTCAAGGTTATGCTCCATCGTACCTTCATTACTTCCCCTTACTCGTGTAAACTCCCAATGATCAAAGTTTTAGTAGCAGAAGAATTAAGAGATGCATTAGGGTTCATTATCATTTGATAAACTGATTCACCAAGGCTAATACAACTCCCTTAAAAAGTAAACTTAACCTTCAACTGTTCATGCAAACCCTAATCTATTGTACTTCAAATCAGCTTTTTTCCATGAATTTTCGACATCAAACAACTTATACCAAACCTCCATAATGAATTTACACAAGTAACCATGAATTCTTGAAGTTGAATGACATAGAAAACCCTAAAAATTGACTTACCAAAACCTTGTCTGCAGCAGTTTTCGACACACCAGAACTTTCAGTTGAATGCTCAGATCGACGATCCCTCTGGTGAAATTATAGCTAGGTATACGAAGAACCTCCCGCTAAAATTTCAGCAAGATCCAACAGTTAACAAAGGATAAATCGCCTCTTGAAAACTGTCGTGCAGTAAGTTACGAAAATTGAACCAAATTTGAATTTTTCTTGTTTTCTTCGTTCTTCGACAAGCCAAAACTTGTTTAATCCCACGATCACGAGCCCCTTGGCTTTGATACCACATGTTAAGATCGTTTTAGCTCGAAGTTGGTTAGAACTTGATGCGCGGTTTTGTGACCTTATAACAGGTTTTACCTCTCAAGGGATCTCAAGAGGCTTACAACCCCACCAGGCAGTGTACCTGACCGATGTAGTATAGGATAGTGGTATGTACGGGGGATTGATCGTTCTCTCACAGGGAATAGTGTTCGTTAGGATAGAAGGACTACTCTAATATGTCTAAGGGTGAAGGAAGATTATTTTTTGTATTTTTATATTTTTTAGAAAGCAAGTAAAATCTCGTTTTTTGAAGGAGTGGGCGGAATTAGTTGCTAGTCAACTAACCCAAAGTTACTACAATTGCAAATGAAAAATAAAATAACTAATACTATTGTGGTTGTGAAAACTGTATGGAGACAAGTGTGTTTAATTAGTTGTTGGGTCACTGAAATTACCCAAGTTTCCTTAACTAGGATTTGAACATAAAATAACCTAAGTGTCGTAATACCTTTAACACAATCAAGTCACTGAGTGAACAGACACTCAGTGAGTCATCTTCAAGATGCTCAGGACAAGCCATGAAGAAGGGCTTTCCATTCAGTGAGGCGGATTCTCAGTGAATAGCACCTAAGCCAAAGAAGAAGATGATGGATTCAGTAAGCGTTGACAATAGCTCACTGAATCCCANATTAGATCTAAGCAAACACAAGAATAATTTAGCCTAGCATGTTAATTGAAAGACAAGCAAAAGATATAATTAACCAACACATAGACATATTGATTAAATTAAAGTGAGGACTTATCTTCAATTGAACATGAAGGGTTTCAAGGGTGGAAAACCCTTAAATTACAGTAAAATCGTCTTTAGGGTTTTGCCCTAGGTTGTACCAAAAGTTCCACACTAATGAAGGAAAAATAGAAAAGTATATATAGATTTTACATTCTGACGGCATTAGGTTATAGGTCCTGACGCCGTCAGCTCGCAGCCACTAGGGTTCTCGGATGGCCTAGATCTACTTCTGACGCCGTCACCTTGTAAATGCTTCTGGACCGTCACTCTTTAGCTTATAACCTGACGGCCTACATATTTAACACCTGACGCTGTCAGGTGTAAATGTCCAAATTCTTTCTGGCCCGTCATATGTAAATTAGTTTCACTCTTTTGTAAACGTTTGCTGACGGCGTCACCTTGTGACTCTGACGCCGTCAGGTGTGAATTCTTCTTCTTTTGAGACTTTGTCGTTTTCTTCACTTTTATGCTCCAAAAACGTCCAAATATGCATGTCTTCCAGAATTCCTCTCACAAGTACCTAAAATGACAAAAGGAACGATTTAGGGCATTATTTGATCACATTTACTTGAATTAAGGCTTAAATGACCCCTAAAAACCGTAACACTTTTCGTCTCATCAAATACCCTTACACTTGAGATTTGCTTGTCCTCAAGCAAATGAGCTTTTATTCCAATCAAAATATGAGTTAGGGGTCATTTAGCACGAATATAAAAGTAATTACAATAAATAGTCATTCGACCCTAATCATAACAAGCACGGAAATCATACACTAGCACATCACAAATAGTGTTTGGATTCTCTCATCTCTCAAATGTCATAGAATTATATCTCATAAATGAAAACGGAAAATATCACTCACTACCTGTCATAGCAAATAGATTACCATAGGCTTGGGAGAGGATCAATTACTACTCCACTAGGCGTAAGCACCTAAGATAAACTATCAAAGAGGGCTTTCCAAAGGGTTGTAACGTAAGGTGTAGGGTTATGATAAACACGGTTTGGTTGGAATAAAGGGTATTTTAATGGTGGCGAGTTAATTATCATGATCAAATACATGCACTATACATCGTTGCTTAAGCCGTATATTTTTTTTCTAAAGAACATAAAAGGAAATGGGATGGTAGTCCGTATATTTTTTTCCTACTTCTCTTTTTCACATTTTTTGTATTTTTCTTGATTTTTTGATTTTTTTTTATTTTTTATTATTTTTTTTTCATACACTCTTGCCCTACCATCCAAAATAATACATCATAGGGGAGTTGCATTCCCCTTACACTTGAATTTTTACATAACTTTACAATTACTATTCTAATGACTCGAATTAAGATAATTGAAAAACTTGGAGTACTTTTAAAATGTTTAGCACATATGGGGGAAATAATGTTGTTCTTCCCCATTACTCCATTACACTAGTACTTTACCCATGAGTCCCAATCGTCCCAAAACAATATGTACAAGGATATGACTCAACTTAGCAACCATGTAATTGACTTGATAATTAACTAAAGGTTTAACAAATGTTGTCACAATAATGCACCAAAGGTGAGTGCATACAAGGTAGGCTAAGGCGATTTGGGTGTACATTTAAGTGGGGTGTAACAAATTCTCACTTTGAGTAAGATGCTCAAAGGTCGAAACGAAAAGATAGGATCTGAGGGGTGTACTAGGGGTATCGTGTACCAAAAATGGATACAACGCAAAGGGTGTGGGAGAATTACTTGACCAATGAAGTCAACGTAATTATAACAAAAACACGGGTGTAAAACAAAGGGTTAATCCTAATGCCTCTTATCATGTAGTAGATCTTACCTACACGAATGTAGTCTCACTTGTGGATTTGAGATGGTCCGAACGCAAGTTCTAGAACCTAAATGCTACCGGTACTCACATCATAGCACCAAAGATGGGTGCTTTTCCTACCAATTCTAGGGGTGAACCTCACATACTTGGGGTGGAAAATTTTTTTGTGGTACGGTTTTGTGCTAGTCATACAATTTCCTATCCATGAGACGCTCATTAAGACCAAGGTTTCACTTCTAAATGTTGTAAAAAACTTTAAATTGGCGCTAAAATTGCCCTAACAAATATTTCTCTTGGTTTTATTACAAATTTACTATCGAACAAAACAAAACATCAAGCGCAAATGTATTCTCTACGGTGCCTTCATTTACCCCCCTAACACTTAAACCGAACATTGTCCCCAATGTTCAAATAGAAGATGTAAAAGTAAATAAAATGAATGAATGAAATCAAATACTCCCCTGAATCGTTTGATGTGGATAGTGAAGTAACATGGTTAGATCTTCTTCCAAGAGAGATGAACGTTCAAAGCTTCCCTTCCAAAATATAAATCATCTTCTTGTCCAAAATAACCTGTTAACCTGAAAAAAGATAAAGGCCAACCTCGCATAAAATCGGCGGTGTAATCTATAATAGGATATAATGCTTGTGGAATGAATATTTTTGCAGAATTCCTGGAGATTATAAGTTAAAGAATTGACAAAACTTTTTATGTTTCCGGAAGAAATACAAAAATTTCAAAAATTGCAGAAAATTGTAGCCTGACGCCGTCAGGTGGTTATACCTGACGCCGTCAGAATGATCTGACAGACTTCTCATGTTAAGTTTCCGGGAAAAATTCTGGAAAAACTATACCTTACTTCCTGGAATTCCTGCAAAAATTCATTATGACTCGATACAAGCATTTGACTCAAACAAATACTAATATGTATTTTAATTTACATTGTTATGATCCATGTTCATTCGTTCTTTATAAACCGATTTAGATTTCCCTTACACTTATCTTTTTGTCACAACCCGTAATTTCAGGCCATTTCCCAAACCTCGATATTTCACTATTCACCGTTACTATTCATCATTTACTATTCATCGGTCACTATTCATCATTTTACTATTCATCGTTTTCGGAGTCAATTTGAGATTCCGAGAAGCGTTCAGAAAATTTACTATTCACATGACACTATTCATTCCCGGAGGGAAATCACTATTCATGAACAACACTCAATTCATCGTAAAC
>LBNU01028119.1:4549-14778 GCA_014162995.1 Artemisia annua | reverse complement strand
TAATATAAAGGGCAAATTGCACAAAAGTGTATCCAACTTAGCTTCAATTTCAATTTAAGGCACTCTACTTTTTTTTATTCAATTTAGTGTACTCAACTTATTATTGATTGCAATGTAATACATTTAACGGGTTTCTCAGTTATCTTATAATGAAAAAATTACATGCTTCGTCCCTATAGACCCTATTTCATTTTAATTACGTGGGACATACGTTTTAGTCAATTTTTATATGATTTCATACTTTTTGTCTATTTTTATACATTTTCATCGGTTTTTTACGTTTTTGACTGTTTTTTTCGTTTTCGACCTTTTTTTACATTTTCATTCGTTTTCTAAAGTTTTCGCTCGTCTTCTTAAGTTTTTATCCGCTTTATTACATTTTCATCCGTTTTTTTACATTTTTGTCCATTTTTTACGCATTCGTTTATTTTTTTACGTTTTTGTCCAATTTTTTACGTTTTTGTCAGTTTTTTTTTACATTTTTGTCAATTTTTTTACGTTTTCGTCAGTTTTTTACGTTTTTGTCTGCTTTTTTACGTTTTTTCATTCATTTTATTACGTTTTCATATTTTTTTAATGTTTTCGTCCATCTTTTTATTTTTTTTTTTTTTTTTTTTTTTTTTTTTTTTTTTTTTTTTTTTTTTTTTTTTTTTTTTTTTTTTTTTTTTTTTTTTTTTTTTTTTTTTTTTTTTTTTTTTTTTTTTTTTTTTTTTTTCTTTTTTTTTTTCTTTTTCGTCTGTTTTTTATGTTTTTTCCAAACCATCGGTTTTTAGTTTCGGTCGGTTTTTTCGGTCCGGTTTTTCCGGTTTTTGGTTCGGTTTCGGTTATTTCGGTTTTTTTTGCTCACCCCTACCAACTGATCCACTTAATTTTTTGGTTATGTCTTTCAAAGCCAAATATATAATACTCATAGAATTTTAATACCGGATTCCCTAATTATCTATTCCTTAATTATAGCTCTACAATTCAAATTAATATACGGCCTTTTATTTATTTATCATACAAAACCCTAATTTTTTCCTCAACCATCTTCCTAATGATCAAGTTCAAAAAAATAATCTTCCTAATGATCGACAGTTTTTTATTTTGCTTCTTTAATGCTTTATTATGTTCATAATTGTTGGATAACTTTGTGCATATTATGTGTGTTTGCAGGTACGTACATAAAGTTTTTTTTTGATCATACGTAACCTTTTACACATATGACAAACTCACAGTAGCTTTTTTATTTCGATGGAACCCACATTAGGTGTTTCATGTTATTAACACAAGGTCAGTTCATGTTGTTGTATGTGATCTTTCAAAGAAACAAGTCTAAAGTCATTTTTCCTTTAGTTTGATTCTTTTATTTTGTAGTATGAATTCGAGTTCTTTGTATTTAATTTAAGTAGGTTTGTTTATACTAATCTACTTTTTTTGTTTCTAAAAATCATTGAATACAAGCGTCTTGACAATAAAGGCACAGGTATGATCTTTCATTGCTTTACTACTATGTTCAAACCTTTTAGATAATTTTTACATATATACATAGAACAACTAGGCAAGCAGAAGAGGGTATAATAATCGATAATCACCTTTTCTCACTTGCGTTCCTTATGATGAGATACCTGCACCTGTACTTACCTCTAAAACCAGTGGAAGCGGCCTTGGATTTTGGATTCCTCTTACACAACAACTGATATATTAAAGGTTAGTATCTACCGCATATATTCTTCCATTTAAGGGGTGTTTGGGAATCTCAGAATTTTAGGAATTAGTAGATACAACAACCTAAAAGTACATTACTGTAGAAGCTTGCCTAGGTTATTGATAATTTTTCTTATATGGAACTCGCTCCGATTATGAAACTTTGAAATTAATTATTCAAATTAGGTCAAAAAGAGAGTAAATGAGTAAACGTGTTTCACCATCTGAGTATCCAAAACTTATACCTAACACCTAATCAGAAACAGAATATGTTGTGTACTGAATGCTAATGTGTGAATATTATACAGAGACTATTTAGCTTTCGTTAACTACATGTACATGTATGTAAGAATTTATCTTTATCTACTGTCGACAGCATGAGGTAGAGGACCAATGCAAAGACATTAAACCGAAGGAGGCAGGATCATTAAAAAGATTTGCTTTCAACAGTATTAGCTGTATTGATATTACTTAATTAAGAGGCCACTAATATTGTTTAATAGCTGATTGTATGATGTGTATTTATGTATATATAGTTGGCTAATGAGAGGCTCAATAGCAATAAGTTAAATTTCAGTTTCTATTGCATTTGTGCGTGTCAAATGTGGATTTTTTTTAAAGAAATTGTGAGCTGAAGTTATCATTTATTTTTTCTCTTTGTACTGATAAATAAAAACTGGTTACAGATATGTGTTCATTCGGTGCAATACTCACTGAACTTTTCACTTTGTGCCCGCTGTTTCCTGGTGAAAGGTGACTTTCTTCCGCAACCCTTATTTCCATATGAGCCGTCAAATACATGATATGTGTGATCGCAAGGCCCCTTTGTTATATACTGTATTGTAATATTTCAAAATTTGGGAACCTATGTTTAAAGATGATATTTAGTATAACTTTTACTGAATGCTCCCTGGTATCGCAGTCAAATAATTTTAAAAACTTATGTCCTTTTTAAAGATACCATCTCAGTATTTACACAAAATTTATTCTCTTTTTCAAATATAGATTATTAACAATAATTGCTTTTTGTTCTTGGATAGTGAAATTGATCAGTTGCACGAGATACGCTATGTTGCCGGCCTGCCAACAACTACAAACCAATGATAGCAGTTCAGTGACTACTTCTAAGTGTAGCTGCTGGTCAGAATTAGAATAGACCAAACCCTATATATCAGGAGGATGCCAGGGTATTTTTGATTCTCCCTTTTCTGGTAGTTTTGGTGTGAGTTTTCTGCATAAAATTTAGTTACTACTTAACACTTACATTATGGTTTGTGCCATGTTAGTTACTGAAGTGTGTACAAAGTGTATAGATAAATGGGGAGTCTGTGGTTATAAGGTATCCTATGGTGGTGTTCGGACCTATTTTTTTGATGATCACTTCCACAATGGTGGAAACAAATCTTCATCCCAGGTTGCCTTTATAGGTAAATAAATTAAGTTAATACTCACTTTACTCATGAGTTTTCTTGCACTACAATAACTAAGTTCTGTATTAATTTATAACAATTCTTGCACTTCAATATTCAGGTGTTGGCATAAGCGGTGTGGTCCTTTTGTTAACTGTAACAATTCGATTCAGGAAAATCCATTATTTTGAAGATCTTTTTTTTACTGCTGGAAGTTTAGGCTCTAACAAGAAAAATGCAGTTAATCCATTTTTGACCTGATATATTGGCCAAACTGATCATCCCAAAAAGTTAATATCTCACTTTTCATACATGTATCTTCCTCCCTACTTTCAAATGATAGAGGTTCCCGAAAGTGTATATGTATATGCAGTGCTATTGGCAGGGAGTAGATTCCAATTAGGCTGTTCTTGAACCCATATGAACTGGAAACTACACTCCGGAATATCGACAACAAACTCAGTGTGAAGTATTTCTTGAATTTGCAGAATTGAAAGTTTTTTCTTTATTCATCCTTGAACTTCTGAGTTTTTATCAACCACTTTTCGTTCTGTAACAGGTAGCATTGGTGTAATATGATTTGCGCTCACTTGCAGAGTGCAGCCTTCTGACTAATGAACGCATGAAACCAACAGGAAGGTCGTGCAAATGTGTCGTAACACCAGGTAGTACCTGCTATATAAAATCAAATCCATATTTTCACATGATACTGGTCCGAACGATGGAGGAACCTGTTTCAAGGAGAAGTGGAGCTTTAGGTTCGAAAAGATGTAAGTCTAAATTTTTATAGATAGCACATTTGTATCTCGCTATAGACTATTGATTTAGATCATATTAGTATGCTTAGCTGGTTTGTGAAATTTATCAGTATCATCCATATGCCACCATATATTGCAAAGGTTCTTTTTTTATAAATATTCATGATCAAGAGTTCCTGATAATTTTGTTTTCCTTTCTTCTCCACGATTATGGCCAAATTTAACTATTATCTAATCTTAATTCTTGATTTTCAAGGCTCCTACTTAGTAAACTTACATCGGTCAACATAACAAGTCTCACTCACCAAGAAAAGATTTTCCGGAGGACCATGATTATGATATCGTGAAAAGCTCAAATCAAGAACTCTTTATAATTGTATATGGAAGTTGCAAGAATCGCATATAAATTTTGATAAAGTGATTTTCATTTTATAGATATATGATAGGGGTCAAATATTTAGTTTCATACTAGCTCCGGCCTTCAGGCCCATAACAAAAAAACTGTCAATATGATCGTTTATATATCATAAATTTCCTGCTTACCAATATGGTTGTTTCTACTTGTTATGTTTTTAGTCTTAATATTAGCTTATAACTAAGTCTAGGGGTTAGAGTGTTAAGCTTAAACTTATCTTAGCCATGTATGTGTCGGTTTGGTTGGCTTGTGTCCCAAGCCCAACCCGTCTAGTTTTCAGCCGACTATAGAGTCGGTGTTCTTCCCCTCATCTCTATAAAAGGAGGTGAGGGGGAGGGGTCTATGTACGCATTCTTTCATACCTAATCTATAATCGATTAGGGTACTTACTTGTGCATGTGCTTTACTTTTCTGTCGAGTATAATCTGTTGGAGTGTTTCGACTTCGAGATCGAAGTAATCCGTGCTAGTAATCAGGTTGTTGGTTGACGCGACTAACACTACTGAAAAAAACTGAAAGTTTTAAAGTGAGTGTTCTATAAGTCCATGGGTCAAAATATCTGCCTTTATTTAATGGTAACTATATTTCTTTGACTTTTAGACCGGGATATTGCCTCCATTCGTGCTGTTCGCTCAAACATTTTGCAGCTGACCAGCATACCACTGATGAAGATGAGAGTACCGTGAACAAGATGCTTCAAAGCAGGAAAGTTTTTGAGACCACTGTGATGCACGCAAGCTACAATCAGATGACTTTCTTTTACTACTAAATAATTCCACAAATTTTATGAAAAACTTTTCGTCTAACTTCATGTGACTGCTTCAGTGACTTGTGTTATGTAGTGAGCCGCAACAATTACAACCGAAACATCAGAAGCAGCAGCAACATTATATTGACCATAACCCTTCCACGGGAAAAATGACTTAACATTATGTTGTAGTAAAGTTTGAGACTGTTTTCATCACTCACTGATCGTAAACTGTTTTTTCCTGTGGTGACAAGTTTGCATCCTGAAAGTGACAATGAGACACTCAAGTATGTAAGCAAGATACTGAAGTGGGGTGAAGGGAAACATGATTTTAGTGTTGGTGGATACTCTCTGTACAGCACAGAAACAAATTCGTATTCTCCATGATACAACCATAGGTGGAGTGGCTGAGCGTCCCTCATGTTCACGTAAATTACAATATCAATGTTCTCTACAACAGATTTCGTCTTACTTTCGTATTCATTTGTTTCCTTTTTTTTTAATCAATTATGCAAAGCTTATGTTATAAGATTAAATAAGCTACTAAGCTCATAAGCCATAATAAATGATCTTATAAAGCTTATTATAATTTGCTGTTAGTTCAAAATTCTTACCATCCAATATACAATATCAAAATTGTATATAATATCTTATTTTGCTTTAGTTTTATGCTAATATCATATATTCTGCCTTGCCTTGGATTGATGGTGGTGTTGAAGGATGGATTGTTGGTGGCTGGAAGAGCATTACAAGAGGTATAGAGTAATATATATTCTCATGAATCAATAATCAAGAGCTTATCCATATTTAGGTATGTAGACTTAATATCAGTTGTTATTTTTTTAGACCAGGAAGGTGCTAATAAGAAACTGTTATTAGACCAGGAAGGTGATAGCTCGAGCTTTGAGAAGGAGCAGATAACATTTAGAAGCTGTGATACATGTTTCTCACAAGGGTCATTAGCCAAAGATTCTTATTACCATAGAAGATCCCAGTGGATTTTACATGCAGAATGGATAAAATCAGTTGGTGAATCAGATGAAATTGTTAGTTTGAAGAGGACTTTTCAGATAATCAATCTTTTTCATAATGGTATAGTAGGATATCGTAGATGGTGTGACGTTTGGTTCTATTCTTTCAGGATACGGACTTCAAAGAATGGAAGCTTGTGATTCAGGAAATAACGAAGTTTCTGAAAGTAGACACGGGTTTTATGAATATAAGGCCTTTAATATATAGCCTCACGTTGGATCTCCATACTGATAACCTGCCACCTGTTGCCAATGTGAAAAGAAATCTAAAGCTGGGAGATGCAATTCTTTGCAGCTACCATCCTAATGAGGTTAACATACTTTAAACACGTTTGCCACTATGCGGTCTTAATATACTGCATTTTGACTTTTCTTATGCCGTGTGAATCTTTTAATCAGGTTAAGTTCTCCGAGTTTATCTGGTCATCGTTTGTCCAGGGTGCCAGAAGATGTAGAGGCAACAAGAGGCAAGTGCTACGTTTTGATATGGGTCTCAGGTTAGTAGTTATTCCATTGAGTTAAACCTTCATTTTAATATTATTAAGTGTGGTCACTAACCTTGATCAATTCTGGCAAATGGATGCGACGTGCATTTAATTATAGGAAATATGCTTTGGGGTACTTATAATGTGAATTTGAAAATGCTTTCACACAGATTGGGACATCGGTCGTGTGCCATTACTATTTTCCTTCCACGGATTTTGAAAGCCTTTTTATCTGAAAAGGCGCTTGAGATCTCAGTTCATGGTCCGGCCAATCAGCGTTCTCAGTAATTATCATGTGGTGAGTTGTTTTAAAAATAATTATTTTCAAACACCCTAGCTGTAAGAGAACGGGAACAACATGATTTTTTGTGGTCTTCGATCACATGCATTAAGTCGTTTGTGATGAAGTCCAATTTTTACATTTAGTTTCCTACAACAGTCCGTGAACACCTTAACTATATTCTGGTTGGCGCAGGGTATGTGTATATGTATATCCATTTCAGGCGACAACTAGAACAATCTATTATTGGTGACGCGTCCGGTTCAGAGGTGTAGCCGGCAACAGCAGGGCATCCATGGCATACACATGGTTGCAGCCGTGTTGGCCGCCTGGATACGTTGTTGTCCGTCTTAGTCGGTTCAGGGTGTTTGAAAATAATTATTTGCAAATGGAGTTCCTACACAGTCGTGAACCACCTCAACTGTATTCCGGTTGGCGCAAGGGTATGTGTATATGTAGTATCCAATTTCAGGAGACAATGACATCTATTATTGGTGACGCGTCGGTTCAGAGTATGCCGGCAATAGCAGGGCATCCATGGCATACACATGGTTGCATCCGTGTTGGCCGCCTGGATACGTTGTTGTCCGTCTTAGTCTGAGCCTTAGCCCTTGCTGCTATACACATAACACTTGGGCCTTGCAAATGGAGTTCACATAAATATCATGCGCTCCGCTGAATAGGCTGCTTAAGTAAATGAAACTTAAGGTGAAACATCTTATACTTTGTAGGCTGTAAGCACTAAAAATGCACTCCGGGAAACTTTCAACCAGTTTCCCTCTTGGGTCAATTTTTTTACTTCACCTATTCAACATGTTAAGGATAACGCGCAACATAAGTCAACCCATTAGTAAGTACTTGGGTGGAAATTTCCATGATTACCTTAATACGTTTATGTCATCAGAATTGTAGTTCATTTGTGCTGCCAAGTTATATGATCAGATTTGTTGTAACAGCAAAAACAGAAAGAAAAAAATGATTTGAAATCGCTCTAATGAAGAAGATTACAGTTTATGTTAAAACAATCGAAAAAGTGTTGCAATTGTCATAGGGTGGAGCCAGGACTAAAGTATATGATATCCTTTTTATGTTTTGACACTAAACTTTTGGTTTAATGTGGTCATGAATTATTTTTTCTTCATGATATGTGATTATTCTCATACGGGCCATCTTCGTTTTCCCATTTGCAGCTACTCACATGCTAGAATTACGTACTAAACCTCAGGTTGCTGAAACTCTAATCAAAAAGGCTTTTGCCCCCTTCACATATTACAAAACTACTTTGATAAGATATATAACTATATTTGTGTACACAACATGCCAGCCATTGTAAAAGATTAAATAGAGTTTATAATTAGAGTTTTACAAATCGCGAATGACACAAGTTTTAGCGTATGAAACAACAAGACTACTTATGTCAAAGTCAAGTGTATTATATCTTAGAAATTATTAATGTAATTACATTTTGTTGTCATCATATTTGCAGGACGGAAATTGAAAGATTACCTCCTTGACCCAATTTAACCATTCTAGATACATGCTTATTTCCGCATATAACTAAACAGGGTGAAGGAACAATCAAGAATTGTATCCATAACTTATCGAAACATGAAAAGGATTATCATAAGGAATAACCGACATAACACAAATGTAACTATTTTTTGTGATTGGTATATGAGATTTCTTTTAGTATACTATGTCAAGATCCAATTTAGTAATCCTAAACATGAATTATTTGAATTTGTTTTGTACATGAGTACATGATTTAGCAAATATAATTCACCGTGAGACTACTCTTTATAGATATACACTTAAAAGAAAGGTTTTCATACAATCTTGACACTCCATAATAGAAGTGAAATATAAATTGGGTCCGCTGGGTAATAGACTAATTGGTACTTTTGGTAGCCGTGGAAGATATGCAACCAACGCTATTAACACCAAACCATAAGAAGAGCACAAACAAAAAGAGAAAGCGCAATGTTTAAGATATGAACCCAACTAGACTCTTTCTTTAATTTTTGCATGTCACATGTTAAAGGACTTCAATTTAAGACTATTTATCATCATCATCATCATCATCATCATCATCATCATCATCATCATCATCATCATCTTATTTTTTGTTAACTTAAGTTTTTTAACGATATTTATAAGGCTTGCTCGCCTATCGAACGGGTTATGCTTTGATACTTTGTTCTTGCGTACAACTTTCAAACTTTTTTTCTCTCATATTCGATAACCGTTTATTACTTTTTGTTCTTAATTTGGAGGCCAAAACATATCAACTTCTCATGGTCCAGTGAAAACCAAGTTACTCTTTCGAAGTATCCTTCCATGGCCAAGTTGACAAAACACTTTGGGCATTCTTCAAGTGCATTCAAGATTACAAGCAAAATTTTTTGTAAATATGGTAAATACACGAAATTAACAACCAACGTTGTGTAGAAAGAAGCTTTATTTCGTATTTGAGTTTAAAACATATGCTTTGTTATTGCGGCCAACTTTGTAACTTCTATTTGCTCAATAAAAGTTAACGTTTATTTAAGTGTGGCATTCTTTACTTTCTAAACCTCATCACTAATTCGCAAAACAAAAATTTACATTTTTTGGTTACAAATCTATTACATGTTGCGTCATCTTCAATGGGGGCAAGGGGTTAGCGTGGGCATCTGACCCAAAAAAGGGAATATACACTAAAAACTCACTATCTTGATAAAATATTTTGTCTCGGACCATTATCACTGCAATACACAACCTCCATCTTCACTTTTACTCCATTATAGTCTACACACAATATAGTTACACATCATGAATTGATGTGTTTGCTACTTAGTAATTTTGAAAAGTTACGTACTATCTATGGTCAAATCCCTCTCTATTTAATTGGTGGAATTGGTATTACTGGAATTTAATTGAGAGCAGCAAAAAAGAATGATGTCAGGGAGGTATGTTCATCTTTTATAACCAAAAATATATTATTTCCTCTACCAAATAGTTGTAGGAACTTTTCTGTTTCGATCTGTTTTGCAATGACAATTAATAAAAGTCAATGCCAAATCAAAATAACAAAAAAAAAGTTGTTTACAAAAAGTTTTATTTATTTTACGATGTTCGTAATTCATTAACCGTTACTTAATTTACTCATTGGACACTTTTCTGGAATTATATTTATAAACACAAATATTTTGCCTATTCATTATATTTACTTAACAACGTGCTAATATTAAACAACAAATAATTACAAGTCAAGACACACAATCGTAAACAAGAGTTTTACGATATATACAATAAATTAAAATAAAACGTAAAATTACAATTCATGCCCGCCCATTGGGCGGTCTTTGAGACTAGTATGTATATATATATATATATATATATATATATATATATATATATATATATATATAATATAGA
>LBNU01028118.1:0-15544 GCA_014162995.1 Artemisia annua | reverse complement strand
TAATGAATGAAAAATAGAAAAGTATATATAGATTTTACACTTTGACGGCGTCAGGTTATGGGTTCTGACGCCGTCAGCTCGCCGCCATTAGGGTTCTCGGATGGCCTAGATCCATTTCTGACGCCGTTACTTATATATGTGCTCTGGGCCGTCACTCTTTAGCTTAACACCTGACGGCCTACTTCCTTTAACACCTGACGCCGTCAGGTGTAAACATCTTGTTTTCTTCATAGGGCGTCTAGTGTAATCTGATTTTACTCCTTTGTCAACGTTGGCTGACGGCGTCACCTTGTGACTCTGACGCCGTCAGGAAGGTTTTCCAGTTTCTTTTGAGACTTTGTCGTTTTCTTCACTTTTATGCTCCAAAAACGTCCAAATTAGCATGTTTTCCAGAATTCTTCTCAAAAGTACCTAAAATGACAAAAGGAACGATTTAGGGCAATATTTGATCACATTTACTCGAATTAGGGCTTAAATGACCCCTTAAAACGGGTACACTTTTCGTCTCATCAATTCCCCATTTGTCACCAACAGTGACTGAGAAATAGCCACCCAAACTTTCCACAACTTTCAATAAACATAGCAGATTCACTTCCACATCTTTAATAACGGGTGGTATTGTCTCAAGTGCATCATAATTTAAATGCACAAGGTAAAACCACTTTAACATGTTCACAAACCTTTTATTGAACACTTCCCAATTCTTGTAATGTATATTATCTTTCTTTAACAAATTCATAAAAGAAAGAAATCTGGAAAAAGAATTGACCTTGAGTGCATACAATGTTCCATTATAACTGAGATAATCATCATCAATGTAGTCTTGAGTGACATCTTTATTCCTGTCCAAATCCTCCAATCCCTTAATCAATGAACATGCATCCCTGGATCAACAGATTCAAAATACTTTTGCAAATATTGGTTATGTTCTTTCACAACCTCTTTTGGCCCAACTCTTTCTGTTTCTTCTCCACATGGAATCTGCAGACTTTTTTCTTCATCATAGTACATGTGATAAATACTACATCTAGAATCCTTGATTTTGACAGAAAAACCTTGTTTCCTAAGCAATTCTAGACTGAGTATATTAAGTGAGATTTCTGGTGTATATTGCACATGTCTTACTACCAAACCACCAAGTTCTATCTTAATGGTTGCACTACCTATTCCATAAGAGAATATGAACTTTCTCTCATACTCTTCCTTCCCTATCATTTTAAACTTATAGTTGACATCACTGAATAAAATTCTCCTAGGACACATATGGTGATTGTAATTTTTACTCACATACCAGATGCTATTCCAATCTTCCTTGTCTGTCCCTTCTACAAAATAGTCTCCAAAGACATGTACCTTTTCTGGATACATTCTTTCTTGCTCAATGATTTGATTGGTGATTTTAATTTCTTGTTGTAACTCTATTCCTGCCATCTTCTTCCTATTTTCACATGCCCAATAGGCATGCTCTTTTTCTTTGCATATGTAACATTTGGACTTCTTTTCTCTCTTTGTTGTGGCAGTTTTCATCTTTTGTTCCTTCAAACATTCTGATTCCTTTGTGGAATTGAATGCTTCATTTTCTAGTACAGTTTATACAAGAAGTTGTTTGCCTTTGGGTGATAAACTCTTCTTCCTCCTTGTATTCCACTGGTACATTCTTTTAGGGGTTTCTCTCAGTAAATAAGGGCCACTTTGGAACCCTGTTGAATGTCGAATTGATGGTGTTTCCCATGGATTAGAGCCAGAGCTCTGATACCAATTGTTCACAGGCTTATTGCCACCAATTCTATTCTTCAACATGTGTTTCATGATGTTTGCAGGTTGTGTGAATTGAGTAAAATCAATGTAACAGTAAAACGGGTAAAAGTAAAACTAGAACTTTGACTTTATAGAATATAAGGTTGTGATGATTTTCACAGGACGAAAATCATCTATAAATACTAAACCAAACGTTGCAATGCTTTCACCAAACGTTGTGTTGTTTGCGAAAACGGTTTCTAACCTAACTACCATAACTGCCAAACATTGGGCCTGTTTGGGTTAACCATTATGAACCATGTTGCAGTAGAAATTTGACCCAATTATAAAGACATAAACTAATTACAGAAATAACTAAATATTGTCTTAAACTTAATAATAAACATTGATATTTGTACTAATAACATTAAAAAAGGGCTAACACAGTTTTGCAACAGATTGGGCAAATGACGAGGCTGTGCAACAAGCTCTTAGTATACGCAAAGTACGTCAGATTAACTTCTTAACTTATGAAATATAAGAGATGTAAATTTAGTATCATCATTCTAAGAATAAAGATTATTGTAAAGATTTTAATTTATGGATAGGTAGCACAATATATTCTTTCAGATAAAGAGTTAGCACATATTAGTGTATACATAATAAAATGGGCTAATGGCACCAAAATATATCATAGTTGTCACTTATTTCTTTTATATGCATCGAACTATTTTTTTTTTTTTTATTATTATTTTTTTTTGCTATTATGTGTACTAAACTTGATTTTTTGAGCATTTTTGTGTACTTTATGACCATTTTGCCTCTCATTTTATTAACTCGGGAGGGGCAAAATGGTCATAAGTACACAAAAATCCCAAAAAATCAAGTTTAGTACAGATAAAGGCAAAAAAAAAAAAGTTGATACATATAAAAAGAAAATCATGAAAACTATGATATTTTTTGAGGTCATTAGCCCTAATAAATTTCATTGATCATTAATTATGGTAATAGAACCTAGTGTTTGTTTTTGTTTCTCAGTTACGCTATCCCACTCCCTATGCATTATCAGATTTACCTATATATGGTCAATTGCTTTGCATCTAGGGAACAATTGGAACATGGGAGTTCTTCAACACAACCATGCATTATGTTGAAGATAAAAACGACACATTCTGCTACTCATATGACATCCACAGTAGTTTTTCCTATCATAAGAAACTAGCTAGTAAAAATTATCGAGCTTTGATCTTTAGGTAATGAAACAATACTCTCCCTCTTCAAGTTACCGAGTTATTAATTATCTTTGCTGACTGTACATAATACGCGTCATTAAAATGGCAGTGGTGATCACGATATGACATTTCCATACGTTGGAATCGAGCAGTGGATAGTTGCTCTTGATCTTTCTGTTGATAGCCCTTGGAAACCATTCTACGTTAATGATCAAGTTGGAGGGTGAGAATTGACTTTATTTTTGTGATGCATAGTTCAGTTATAGCAACTAATTTCATGGTTTTTCATGCAGATATGAAATGAGATACACACAAAACAATTTCTCATTGACATTTGCTACAGTTAAAGTAAGATTTTCACTTCCATCACCAAAGTTTGGCTGGTATCTACCAAGAAACAACTTGAAACCTACACATGCATATATGTTCTTAATTAGTATCTCTTTCATTCTAATGCAGGGTGCGGGTCACTCAGTGGCACAATACAAGCCGAAGAAGCTTTGGTTCTAACAGAAAAATGGCTTGCTTTGAAAACTTACTCAGTTGACTCCATGTAGTGCATTACAAATTGTATTTATGATTCATGAGCTCGATGCATGTTTGTTCGAGTAAAAATCTCAAGGTTAAAGTTATACGGCTTCTCTTGCTAGGTTTCAGGAGTCCTCAGGGCCTTATATGTTTTTTATAACACAATAAAAAGTAGTTATCATCATTAGAGCTTTGGTTATTTTCTATGGTTGCAATTTGGAGAAATCGGATTTGTATTTTTCGTGTTGGCATCATTTACTATTTAGCAGTTAACACTTGAATGCGGAATATTGTTACGCCTTGTAATGCATGTAACCTATTGTTGAATTGTTAAAAATTCAACACATTATAATTACTAAACCACCTTTAATGTTGAAATTATATTTATTCAAGTGTGACCTAATTTAACTATTTTTAGACCAAAGTGCTTGTATCCCGATGGTATCTCATTTTGTGTGAGAAGCTGCCTAACAAAATGGTTGTGATGCATACATAATGGTGGATTCAAAAAATATGTACTACTATTGGAGGAAGTTGTTGTGGTTGAAGGTGCAGCTTACTTTATCAATCAAGAAGTCCCGGATAAGGTCAATAAACACATTCACGACTTCTTTAACAAGTTTTAAATTTAATCCTTGCAATATGCTTTCTAATGGCCCTGACTTATGTAAGTATCATATTGCTGAATTTATATTATACTTTGGTATTGTTATTCATGATGCCTCGTGAAAGTTGTTCTTAGAGCTGCCATTGGTTGCACAAGTACACAATTTTATTTTATTGTAATTAAAAAATAGGAAAAAAAAAGAAAAAAGAAAAAAAAAACGAAATAATATGCTTGGTTTGATACACTTTTATATTAGTCTCATATGAGATTCTAAGGGCCTACAAACTTGAATCAAGTTTACTTGATACAAGTAAAAGAAAATATTTATTAGAATTTTAATATGCTCAGTTTTTATATGATATAAGTGAACAAGACATGAAGTTTAAGTTTCGTCAAGTTTAAGTTTTGGAATCCGGTGACGGCGTCGGATAATAGAGAGAGAAGAGAGATGAGGCTAGGGTTGTGATGTTATTGATGGTTTATATAATAAAACACTAGGGACCAGAAGTGAAATATTACAAGGACAAGGGTAGCGCTGAAAATTTGGTTCAGGGACCATTGTTATAATTTTTGATATCTTTTGTATTTTAGTGAATTGGGGCTTGTTTAAGCTAGTAAACGGCCTATTCATGATACGGGAATCACGTCATCGCGCTCAGAGTATAATTTCCGATAAAAATGACTATAAATATGCCTAATATCTCGAAATAATTACTAAACTTCAAATCATTTTCTCCAAATAAGACGTATCAGGAATTTTGCGAGTTATAGAGTATCTCTGATACATCAAGAAGAATTGTGAATGCAAAAGGCAGGGTATTTTCACACAATATTACAATAAATAACGAGAAATTTGAGTTTCCACATAGGGTACATAGCGAAATGGATTATATAAAATGCAAATTTAGAACTTTTGTAGAAACTCGACTATGTACTTGCTGATCTCATGGGGTTTCTCTTGGTTTATCCAATGAGCCACATCTTTCATCACAATGACATCCTCCAAAAATGGAACATCCTGTTTAAACCCATCACCTAATATGTAGTCTTTGACGCCGCGCATATGATAGATCAAGTCCATATCCCCAATGATGAATTTTGATGGCACTGTCACTTTTGCATCCTGCCATGCCGCTGTCAGTTCCCAGGTCCTATACAAAGACCAGCAAAAAGGAAAATAAATCCATTCAGTTAGTAAAATATTGACTGTATATGCAAACATCATGGGCGATTTCTATGAATATTTTGATTTCTGTATATTTCTTAGTAAGTTTCAAAGTTAACCATACAAGTGCAAAGCTCGGTAGTAGTTGATGCCACCAGACCAACCGGTCTTTTCTAGTTGGGTTGCAAAGTAGTCGATATCTTCTTCCGCTAGCCAAGGTGGTAGGGTAACCGGAGTGTCACCTGGTGAATGTTTAAAACCTATACCTTTAGGAAAATAAAATGGTTCTGGTTCTCGAAATGTGAAGAACTTTTTAATAGCTGTTCGAGTACCAAGTTTTGTTAACTCAGCTTCGATGTCTCCTGGTTTCTACAACGATAAGAAGAATGATTAGAAATGGATGGTTTAACTAGGATTCGGGTTTAAGTACAGATCATTTAGCTAGCTCAGCAGTTAGAACTTAGAAATAGGTTCCATATATACTTATCAGATTCAAATATGATCAAAATCTATAAGTATTTTTCGTGAATAAAACTCACACTATTATTCCGACATGCATTTAACATATCATGTACAAGCTAATTAATACACTAGAACTCGACAATCAATAACCCAAAAACTTTATTTTATTTTATTTTTTTTCATTGCAAATAAAGATTACCTGGAATCTGGTGATATAGTGATCCTCCCCATAGGCAGCTCTCATCATCTCAACCAAATCCGCATTTGGGTTACGAAACGAAGTCGGGACACTTAGATTTACCAACCCTTTAACTCGATCAGGCCTAAACATGCACAAGTGCCAAGCAATGATTGCACCCCAGTCATGACCCACAACAAACGCTTTTTCACCTTCACTAGTGATAGCATCAAGAAGTCCAATCACATCACCCACCAAATGATGGATGGTAAACTTGGTATGATCATTAACTGGTGCACCTGTGGTCTCACCAAAACCACGAAGGTCTGGTGCCACGGCTCTGTAACCATGATCAGCTAAATAAAGAATCTGGTGTCGCCATGAGTACCAAAGCTCAGGGAAGCCATGAAGGAGCAAGACTAATGGACCTTGACCCTTTTGTGCTATGTGGATGTTGAGTCCATTTGCACTTACTGTCTTGTGCTCTATCCCCTCCATTATTTTGTTTTACTTATTGGTATCAAGTTTGAAGATTGATATTATAACATGTCGATAGGGTTTTTATATGGGAGTGGTACAATCTTCCAGAATTATAACATGCCACTTATATCGGAGTGGTATCAAGTTTGAAGATTGTTGCGGGATATTCAAGAATACTTTATTTTTAAAACAATAGAAAATCTCTTTGTTTATTTCTAAAAACATAGAAAGTCTCTGTTTAATAGAAAATCTCTTTGTTTATTTCTAAAAACATTGTTTATTTCTACGTTAATGATCAAGTTGGAGGGTGAGAATTGACTTTATTTTTGTGATGCATAGTTCAGTTATGGCAACTAATTTCATGTTTTTTCATGCAGATATGAAACGAGATACACACAAAACAATTTCTCATTGACATTTGCTACGGTTAAAGTAAGATTTTCACTTCCATCACCAGAGTTTGGCTGGTATATACCAAGAAACAACTTGTAACCTACACATGCATATATGTTCTTAATTAGTATCTCTTTCATTCTAATGCAGGGTGCGGGTCACTCAGTGGCACAATACAAGCGGGAAGAAGCTTTGGTTCTAACAGAAAAATGGCTTGCTTTGAAAACTTACTCAGTTGACTCCATGTAGTGCATTACAAATTGCATTTATGATTCATGAGCTCGATGCATGTTTGTTTGAGTAAAAATCTCAAGGTTAAAGTTATACGGCGTCTCTTTACTAGCTAGGTTTCAGGAGTCCTCAGGGCCTTATATGTTTTTTATAACACAATAAAAAGTAGTTATCATCAAGCTTTGGTTATTTTCTATTGTTGCAATTTGGAGTAATCGGATTTGTATTTTCGTGTTGGCATTATTTACTATTTAGCAGTTAACACTTGAATGCGGAATATTTTTACGCCTTGTAGATTAAGGATTTATCTATACCACATGCATGTAATGCATGAAACCTATTGTTGAATTGTTCAAAATTCAACACATTAAAATTACTAAACCACCTTTAATGTTGAATTTATATTTATTCAAGTGTGACCTAATTTAACTATTTGTAGACCTAAGTGCTTGTATCCCAATGGTACCTTATGTTGTGTGAGAAGCTCTCTAACAAAATGGTTGTGATTAAGTCATACTTAGGACATGTAAGATAGATTTGTGATGTAAAATGTTACTCCCCCCGTCTCAAATTTATTGTCTACATTTTTTTTGGGATGTCTCAAAATAATTATCCACTTTCATTTTTAAGTAAAAACTAGATAATACATTAGGGTTTTAATTTTGAGACGGAGGGAGTATTAGATAATTAAAATTGCTGTTCTAAAAAACTAAAATAAAAAATTAACTATTTTTAGTCGTTGGATTAAATCTATGATTAACTTGGCTATGTTTGGCGCGGTGCTTTTTCGGGCAATGAGCGGTGAGTAATGAGGTTTTTGATTTTTAGTGTTCGCTTGGCAAAAGAGCGGCGAGCTTTGCTACTCCCTCTGTCTCAAAATTATTGTTAGGAGACAAAAATCACATAGTTTAATAGAAGTTGGGCCACTTTAATTTTCAACCACTCAAATGGAATATTCCTCCACTAAATTTTTTAGTTTTTACTTGAAAAGGAAAGTAAACAATTATTTTGAGATAACCCAAAAAGTAAATATGGACTATAATTATGAGACAGATGGAGTATTTTTTAGGAATGCTCGTTTTTCCAATGCTTCTTTAAAAAGCAGTGAGCGGTGAGCTGTGGCTACTACTCACAGCTCGTTGCTACTGCTCACCACTACTTTCAACAAACACACCCTTTATCTCTCTGTTAAATGATTCAAATTACGTTAATGCAATTCTTATTTTCCCATTAGCTTTTTTTTTTTTTTTTTTTTTTTTTTTTTTTTTTTTTTTTTTTTTTTTTTTTTTTAATTTTTCGAGTAAACTCCAAAATAGATCCTTATGGTTTATCCCTTTTCACACCATACATCCTTCACCGATAAGTTGAGACACAAACATCCCTCCGTTAATAAACATTAATCACCATACATCCCTATGTTAATTTAAGGACTAATAATGCAAATTATTTCTCCATTATCTTTGAATGCGAGAGAAAATATTTGCACCTTTAGTCTTCGGTGCAAATTTTTTTTTGGGTGAAGGGTTTTACCCTGGTAAAAGTGTATTAATAATCAGTGAAGTTCAGGCAATATGGCACAACACCATATTGACTATAACAAACGACTCACCCTTTGTGCTTCAAACCAATCCACATAAGATTGACATGCCAATCTCATGAAAACACAAAAGCCGAGCTGAATTAAACTAGGCTATACTATAAACATTACGTTGAGTGATCCATGATTAAAAAAGAGGGAAGTTTCCATCTTGCTAGAACCCATTCTACATTCGGCGTCCTCTAAAAAATGAAATGTTAGCAACTTAAGCCGAACGGTAGAGATAATAAAATCAAAAACTTGATCAATGGTTCTCTTCGTATTTTTAAACAACCTTGAGTTCCTCTCTTGCCAAATCACATAAGACGATGCAGCAAATACGAGCTTAGAAATAATGCTATGGGTTGATCGAGACTTTCCATAGGAGAGAAGCCAAGCCGTAATATTGTCCAAAGATGGAGTATTAGAGGACATATCTGACTGTAAACATGCTCGAGACCACACTTGCGAGGAGAAGGAGCATTCAAAAAACAAGTAATTGTGCGAGTCCGGAACAGTTTGCACCGTTAGTCGACAGTTTTTTGAAATAAACTAAAAAGGGGCAATTATCGAACTTGAGTCTTTTGCCTCACAAAGCAACGCCTCAACCACTGGAGTAAGCGTCGGGTGGAGTAAACATACCATTTCATATTTGTTTTAACATTTTTTTCGTTGGATTTAATATCCGTTTTTATACGTTTTCATCCATTTTTATACGCTTTCATCCGTTTTTATAAGTTTTCGTCCATTTTTAAAAGCTTCCGTCCGTTTTTATGCGCAATTATTTTTCTTACGTTTTCATCTATTTTATATGTTTTCATACGTTTTATCCATTTTTATACGCTCTTCTTCTTACGTTTTCATATGTTTTTGTCCGTTTTTATACGTTTCGTTCATTTTTCTTACGTTTTCCAACATTTTCATCTGTCTTTATACGTTTTTGTCAATTTTTATTTGTTTTTAATGCATTTTCATCTGCTTTTATATGTTTATCCGTTTTCGCTCGTTTTCTAACGTTTCTTACATTTTTGTCTATTTTCATAAGTCTTTGTCTTCTTTTATATGTTTTCGTCCATTTGCTTCATCCATTTTATACATTTTCGTTCGTTTTTCTTACGTTTTAATTCATTTTCATATGCTTTCATCTATTTTTATAGGCTTTCTTATGTTTTTATACATTTTCGTCTGTTGTTATTCGTTTTCGTCTGTTTTCTTATATCTTCATACGTTTTTATCCATCTTTATCTGTTATCAACCATTTTTATCCATTTTCATACATAAAAAAGCATATAAAATGTAAGAAAAATGGACAAAAACGTATAAAGACGAATAAAAATTGATGAAAACATATAAAACGGACAAAAGCATATAAGTAAGGATGAGAACGTATGAAAACGGATGACAATCTATGAAAAGGTAAGAAAAATGAACGAAAATGTATAAAGACGAAGGAAAACGTATAAAAACGGACGAAAATGTATAAAAATGCACGAAAACATAATAAAATGTATGAAAACGTAGAAACGGGCAAAAACATATAAAAAGAGATGAAAAAGTAAGAAAAACGTACTAAAACGTAAGAAAAACGGATGAAAACGTATAAAAACGGATACGACGGACGAAAACGTATTAAAACAGACAAAAACGTAAGAAAACATATAAAAATGGATGAAAATGTATGAAAACGGATGAAAACGTATGAACAACAGACGAAAACATGTAAAAGCTGATGAAAACGTATAATTACAGACGAAAACATATAAAACCAGACAAAGACGTATGAAAACGTTGGAAAACAGGCGAAAATGTATAAAAACGTATAAAATGGATGAGAATGTAAGAAAACGGACAAAAACATTTAAAAACAAATGAAAATATATAAAATCAGACGAAAGCGTATAAAAATGGACGAAAACATATAAAAATTGATGAAAACGTATAAAAATGGATGAAAACGGATAAAAACGGATGAAAACATATAAAAACGAAAGAAAACGTATAAAAATGGATATTAAATCCAACGAAAAGAAAGGTTAACGCAAATATGAAATGGTATGTTTACACCACTGGAAGCTTAGTCCAGTGGTTGGGCATTGCTTTATTAAGAAAACACCCAACTTCGATCCGTGCCCTTTTTAATATATTTCTCTTGTGTCACTTCAAGTTTTTCTTTTCTTTCCATCGTTTCCCCATATCTCGACACTACCCCACTCTTCTCTTTTCTTTTTCTTTCTTTGCGTGAGAGACTAACCAAGAAACAACATTCAAGCTACCCTATTTCTATAGTCTAATACATAAACAAACCTATACTCCCATAAATTTTTTCTGAAGACTAATACCCAATAGTCCTAATGCTTCTTTAACCCCAACAAAGTTTCTATTAGATTCCCCCTACTTCATAAACAAACCCATCAAGGACACTCATATGTTACTTGTCCTACCATCAAGCCGTTCTAAACTTCCATCATAGCCCCATGCCTCCTAACATTTTGACATGACATAACACGAGAAGCCTTGACCATTTTATTCGCATTTGAGTGACACATCAAGGGCACTCTCAACACATTTCACATGTTAAACACAAGTATCTCATTGCCCTATAAATACTCACACTATTCACTCGATGTCACCACACTTTTCAAAACTCACCAACTCATATTACAAGCACTTTTTTTTCTCCTTTACTTGTTCACTATCGAGTCTAAGGAATTCACACAAGAGAGATTTTGGGTCATATACGAGTCATTGGGTTATAAGTTGAACGTGGGTTATTGATTTGCATGTGTTCGCTAGTGTTGCTCGTTCTCGTTTTTCTATCTCGTACACACGATCTCTTCACCACCTTTTGGTGTTGTAAGTGTCCTCGACATGTCCTTTCATTCTTTTGTTAATTACTTTCATTTTGCATGCATGTATTACATCATATAATGAATAAAGGTTATAAAACATAAAACACAAAACACAAACACGATTAAAAACCACCCAGACACCTTAGTTTTGCCTCGTTATCTTTTTTCTTATTCTTACGTACTATCTATATATATTTTTATACCACTCGATTCTTTGAACATAAATGAACCAAGATGGCGAAACATGCAAGAGTAATAAGCCTAAACACTACCTTATTCGACCCTAATACTAGCGCGGTCGCACACACTTTTTAAATTTTTCTAAACTTATTTGGTGGGCTTAGTGGGCTAACGAGCCCAAAACCTTTTTCATAAGTAAATTTTCGAACTAAAAATATTTTGAGGATTAAAGAAGCTATAAACTGATTTTATAAGCTTGGTTAAGCTAAAAGTAATAGTTTTTATAGAAATAAAAGATAAGTTTTCGAATACTTTCGTTAAGGGGTATAAAATATAAAAACTGCGAAACTGTTGGATCAAAACTTAAAACAGTATTTTTAAATAAAAGATAAGGGTAGAAACTGTAAATAGGTCAAACATGAGGTGTAAAGTGTAAAAGTGCTATTTTTGGACTAAAAGTGTAATTATTTTTACATAAGGGTTTAAAGTGCAACTTTTGTAAAGTAAGAGGTAGAACTTGACATAAATATTCAAATTTTAAAGCTATATTAGTTTACTTTTTATACATATACTTTTAATAAATATAACATATATTATTTGACATATAAATATTTAATATTTTTTTACAAATAACTAATATTAACTTTATAATAACTAAAAATATTTAAAATAAATATTTTTACTAGTACTCATAATAACTAATGTTAATATATGACTAAACTCTAATTGATGATTCTTTCGTAAAAATAACAACAATAACTATAATAAGTTATTTTTGAACTTAAAACATTTAAAACATACCAATCCGACGCTATCGCACTCGAAGATTTCCACACATGTCATTTCACACATCGAACCCGTAAAGTCGATAATAAACTAAATATATCACATTAATTTAGGTCGCTAGTCGGAAGCTATTCATTGCTATTCATAACTATTCATTGTTCTTCACTTGAGTACTAATCGAAATCTACACTACCAAGGTGAGTTCATAGTCCCACATTTTAAATTGTTTTCAAAACCCCGTGGGGAGATACATGCGATAAACCGAACACAAGTATTTTTAGTATGCGACTATTTCCCTGATATTGCCTAAGTTGACCTAATGCTAAGAAGTCCCTCCCTTCACGAACTTTAATCACTTGCGAGTGAGCGCGAATATAGTTGATAGATCTATTGGAGTCGGCAACCCACCTTTGTCAGCTAAGTCAGTTGGCAGGAGGTGTGCTATATTCGAATTACCGGGAAACTAGCATTTTTCCCTTACAAGAGGGCCCCTTTCTCATCTACATCCCCCGTGGTGTAGGTGATTTTATTTTTTGTGACATTATAGAACTATGTTAAGGCTTGAACTTCGTGAACCTTAGGAGCAATATCTTATATATGTATTTTATGCATATACGGTACATAACTGATTCGAGATGAGGCTATCTCGGTTGTTATCAAAACTTTTGACTTGTGTTCAAAATATTACAAAACTTAAACTACTATGGATTCACTCAACCTTTGTATTGACTTTTTAGCATGTTTATCTCTGGAAATTAGCGGCATGATGGCACAGAGCTGGCAAAAGGGCACACAGGACCTCCCTTTATCTTTAAATAAAGTTATCATCTTTTCAAACTCGTCATCCCTTTTTAAAGCATTTTACTTTATGAAAAATGTTCTGTAACTCTGAATATTTGAGTTTTCATAGAATGATATAAAACTTATCTTTTGAACTATGTTTCTATAAGTTTGAATGTGATCAATTACGTAATTACCCCGAAAAAGACTTCCGCTGTATTCCAAAATTTTCGGGGTGTTACAGATTAGTATTAGAACCAAGGTTATAGAGAACCAAATGATTTTTTTTTAAAAAATTTGGACTATAACCATACGATTTTCAAAACGAACTATTTTACACCAAACTACTTCGTGCCCTCCGTGCCAGCGCTTGTCGACATCATGCTTTAAGGTTTGATTTAACGAAAGATACCCTACACTAAGTTTTACTATTTTAGCATCATAACTATTTGATGAGGAGAAATCTGTTACGCTTTTAAGGGGTCATTTTTAAGCCCTAAATCGTGTTTTTATGATCATATATTACCTTAAATCGTTCCTTTTGTCATTTTCGGTATTTTGGACAAGAATTCTGGGAAATGGTGCATTTTGCACGTTTTTGGAGTGAAAAGTGAAGAAAACGACAAAGTCAATAAACCATGTTGGAAATTGTACCTGACGGCGTCAAGAATTACAAAGGGACGCCGTCACTCATTGAGACAAGAGTGGATATCACGTTTACACTTGACGCGCCAGAAGAATTATTGAAGCTTAACACGTGACGGCGTCATGTTGTACAAAAAGTAGGCCGTCACGTATTACTCCAAAGTGTGACGGCCCAGAAGATCTATAAGGGGACGACGTCAAGTAGATGGATTGGACGACAAGAAACCCTAGCCGCGGCGAGATGACGGCTGATGCGTAGGTTTTGCAACCTTGCAAAAGGTTTTACTCCTCAAGGGATCATGAGAAGCTTGCAATCCCCACCAGGCAGTGTACCTGACCGATGTAGTATAGTGTAGTGGCAAGTACTGGGGGATTGATCGTTCTCTCGAGGAATAGTGTCGTTAGGATTGAAAACTACTCTAGATAGGTCTAAGGGTGAGGGATGATTCTTTTTGTATTTTTATATTTTATGAAAAGCAAGTAAAAATCTCGGTTTTTGGAAGAGTGGGCGGAATTAGTTGCTAGTCAACTAACCCAAATAACTACAAATGCAATTAAAATAAAATAACAAGAAAATAAATGGTTGTGAAACTTATAAGGAGAAAAGCGTGTTACTTAGATTTCATTACTCCCTAGCTATCTTTTACCGGTTGATTAGTTTGTTACAATTGTGTGGATGACGGGTTGTATTCCTTAATACCATTCGTAGGGCTGTGTACGATCTTCCCTAACTCTATAAGCGCAAACTTCATTCTATAGCGACACGTTTAGTATCCAAACCATGAAAATCACTAGTAATTACTTATGCATTAAATACAACCAAATAATCGTAGTACACATCCGATTCATGTTTCTTAGAACGTTCAAGCAAGTCACCAATTGGAAATTAGCCAGTTTTTCTAAGCCTAACATCGACATCCCCACCCACAACAATTAATAACAAACCATCAACCAATAATCAATAGCTAGGTTTCATTAGATCTAAGCAAACACAAGAAAAACCTTGCCTAGCATGTTAATGTAAAGACAAGCATAAGATATAATCAAACAACACATAGACATATTGAATGATTTGATGGAAGACTTATCTTTAATAAAGCATGGATGAAACAAAGGTGAAAAACCCTTGAAAAAGGAAGTAAAATCGACCTAGGGTTTATCCCTAAAGTTCTCCTAAAAAGTTGCACACTTTAACGAAAGAAAATCCTAAAATATATATAGATTTTACATTCTGACTGCATCAGGTTATAAATCCTGACGCCGTCAACCCGCCGTGTCTAGGGTTATCGGATCACCTAGATCCACTTCTGACGCTGTGTAACACCCCCAACTCAAATACGGCAGCTATCATGCTGGGGGTATTACGCAAATAGAAACCAAGCACATTTATAGCTAACGACCACAACACGGGACATTTATAAATGTTGCAAAACATATCATTCGAATTACAAACCACTCAGAGTACAAGGACTCTTAAGTCAAAGTAGCAGCGGAAAAAGTAATTAGAGTTTGCAGCGGAAAATAAACAAAGTTTAGCAGCGGAAGTAACAAAAGACACAAAAAGGTTTTACGAATGACATGCAAATAAAGATAGAAAAGTAGTAAAGCTGCCTTGACAGAAATGCCTCTTCAGCCTTAGCCACTCCACCAAGCCCAAAACACCATACTCCAAAGCTAATTGTTAATATCATTAGTACCTGAAATACATGCTTAAA
>LBNU01028115.1:170859-199552 GCA_014162995.1 Artemisia annua | reverse complement strand
CCGTGTAAACGGGACCAACAGTAATGCCTAAACAACTTTTTCCCTGTAATCTATGATAGTGTCGTTGATAGCAACCAAATGTCGTGTCATGAAAGAGAAAGGTTGGACTAGGTGTAACCCCTTGAAGGTTAAAAATACAGTTCCTTTTGTAAAATGGAAAGAAACTAATTAAACTCCAACATAACTTAAATTTGGAATGTATCAAGATTTCATTTAGGCTCTAACTAAAGATGATTAAGTAACACTAACAGTACTGAAAATTATGCGCTTGTAAAACAGGAAAAAGAGGAAGAAAAATAAAAACAAAAACAAAAAGAAGCAACAGTTACCGCGTTGGAAGTGTAGAAATCAGAGGGAAAACTGATAATATATTAATCAGATTCAATTAACTAAATAAAACACAAAGACGTTAAATAGAAAACGAACAAACCTAACCCTAAATAATATTTGTTGGGTGTGGACATGGTGCTTTTTTTGGAAGATGCATGTGTACCAAATTCTGGATTGCACATTTGCACCTCACATTTTGCAATAGTTTGGTCTGTGATTAGACATACATAGGACTATATGAATGCATCCAGGTTTCGGAAATATTGGTCAATAAATGGTCGACATATATTGTATTCTATCTAGATATTATTGTAGGGGATAAACGGAATTAACGAACCCAACCGGATATTGCTTGAATCTCTGAAAGGCGTGTGAACACTTTCAGATCGAATCAATTCGGTGGCTCCCCCGAATTATTCAATCGGATACAATTCAGAGATTGAGAACGTTTTGTATGCTTGTGTTTGAGATTGATGAACCAGAGAAAACTCATGACCAAAAAAAATATAAAACCGTATATAAAAATCTTCCCTTGGGATTAGGGCACAAACTATTTTTTATGTAGTTTTCAAGGGTTTCTAAGTTGTCAAAATTAGTCCCTTAATTTCTGAAAATTTAATTTTCTAAGGAACTTTTACCATAACAACTTAGACCATGCCAGCCCGAACCCCGTCCCTTAGGGGTTTCGCCCCTAAGATCATAATAGATACAAACAGGCGTGCACTCCGCACCTCCAAGCCTAAATGATGTCATATTATGACTAAATTGGTCAAACAAGTTAATCCAATTACACTAAAATATCCAACATTCCTCCCCCATTTTAGTGCAATCCTTGATTAACTAAAACAAGTGATCTCAAACAATCAAACTTTTGCATAAATGAAATGTCGTGACGATTGAATTTCACATTAGTACATTACACATTCCGAATATTCGAATACCAGGGTGTCGCTAAGGATTGAACCCTGGGAGTTCATTATGAATACACGAAGATAATGTACACAAAAGTTTACATACATAGTAGTTCTATCTTGACACATGTTTTACTAGCCTATGTCCTTATCCTTCATAAGCATGTCAAAGCCAAGTCCTAGCTTCTTGAAGCGGCTAAACTTCATGCTCATATAGGTAGTTCCTTTTAATCATGCCCTGCTTGCACTTTTTCAAAAGAACTATTAAGAAGATAAACTTCAACCTCTTTATCTTGCAGGTCCAAACACATTCCTTGGGATAGTATATCATGTGTTCCAATCTCTAAGTGTGAGCTTTCCACATTGAATTCAGCTTCTAACATTGTATTAGAAGGGAATTGGGTGTCTCACCTTTAGAAAATTTAAACGGACTTTTACTTCATCCCCATTCCGACTTTGTGCACTAAGTCTCTTGCAAACCACTTTGTCAAGTGGTAAGCTATTGATAATTTGATATCTTTTGCTATAACAAGTATTCAACATGGTAGCATTGACTTTAAAACATAATACCATATGTTTATTATCAAGTCATTTAGCCATACACTTCTTTAAACTAAGAAACATCAAATAAGCTATCTTGATGTCATTATTGGATACGTTACGCAACGTTTGTCCTTTGATCCCAAAACTATCTCTACCAAGCGTAAAATCCATCGCTTGTAGATTCATAGTCTCCTTGATCATTTATCCAACAATCATCAATTTATCCTTATAATTCTTAAGGATTTCTGTTGCAATGCAATTACAAATATCGGCTTAATCAAGTAAGTAATTACTTTAATTACAATATCACGAGCCATAGTTGTATTACCATAAACTTTTATTTACAAAACCAAATGCAATCCTTATCATGTTTCCATTAGATTTCTTAAAACACGGGAACCAATTAACTTTTCACAATTTGGCATTTAAACGCATTAGTCCAACATAATCAACATGTACTAGCCCAACACATTTGCTATTGCCCAGTTGCCAACAAATGATCACAAATCAAGCAAGGTACTTTACACGTGTTATAAATTTGCATAACATAACATATGTTTGTTTCCAACAGGTTAACATGCAAAACATGAATTGAAATTCATCAATTTGTCCTTGATTTTTGTAATGCAAAGATTAATACTTTATCCATAATCATTGTTGGCCAACTTAAGACTTCTCTGGGAATTCTTTTACGGCAAAAAACAAACCGCTAAATTACGGTTACCACCAAAATAAAGCAATTTATGGTAAACCACCAAACTGATTCTTTTATTGATTTATAAATCCTTCATTCATGTTTTCAAGATTAGCAATTAAGGTATATAGGAAGAATCAAAGTTCCCAACATATACTGTTTGCAAATAACACATGTCATTTTTCAACTAAAGAAGTCATCAACTCATCATTCAATTAGAGTCATAAGTTTAACATGTTATACCACATGTTAATCATAACAACATATGTAGTTACCCAGTTTGCACAAGATTATTCAATCAATCAAATAATGGTTACTCATCGTTCCATTGTTACCGGTAAAGTAAACCCAGAAAATTATATTTTCTTCTATTCCACATGCATGCTAACACAATGACGATTGTCAAGTAACCGCCCATATTTCCTTGATTGACATATATGAGATTATTTCACTCATCTTCCATTAAGAGATCTAATTCAAGAACACAGCATGTAGTTCCAATTAGATTTTTAATTCTCTTAACTATACCACTTATGATAAATTTAACATGGCTCTCAACCATTGACATAACCATGAGTTTTAAATTTAATATTCATTATAAGTGCATCACATATCAGGAATTTAATCACTTTATGCCTAAATCGTTGATAGACACCATTTTACGCTTTCTGAAACCATCCTTTAACAATGTTATCATAATATCCATAGACTAATAGATTTTTATATCATGAAAGCATCAACCAAGTGACAACTAGTTTGTCCTTTTGTGAAACTAATGAATATGTGGGAAGTAGATATATAATCGCAAAATTACATACGCTCGGTTACCGCCAAATTCCGTATACTGATTTTAGTTTCATTTTCACACAACAAAAGAGACATAGGCACTAAACATCATTCTCATTTATCAAGCATATTTTCCAATTATATATTATTAACATGCACAAATATGATTTGTAATCCATTAATGCATAATAATATATCACTTAAGTAATTAACGTAACTAACTAATTACTTTATCATATCAAACCATACGTGACATGTAATTCATATTTCAATGCATCATGGTTTAATATATAAGATGAATAGAAAGCGTGTACTTGTAACCATGAGCGAAGTGCGTTGATTATCCACCATTCGAATATCCTTTTTACAACTTGCATGAATCTTGTTTTATCATCCCAGATTCCAACAGGCCCAAAATCCCTTTGGTCAATATTCTGTAGTTTCACAAACTTGTATGCCGTGTTACACAGATTCACCAATCTTGACTAACACTAAAATATAGTATCAGTTAATATGATTAATCATATCCTTCACAGAATCAGGGTTCGTCATCTTCAAAATTGATTCGATCTTTATAGGGGATAAACGGAATTAACGAACCCAACCGGATATTGCTTGAATCTCTGAAAGGCGTGTGAACACTTTCAGATCGAATCAATTCGGTGGCTCCCCCGAATTATTCAATCGGATACAATTCAGAGATTGAGAACGTTTTGTATGCTTGTGTTTGAGATTGATGAACCAGAGAAAACTCATGACCAAAAAAAATATAAAACCGTATATAAAAATCTTCCCTTGGGATTAGGGCACAAACTATTTTTTATGTAGTTTTCAAGGGTTTCTAAGTTGTCAAAATTAGTCCCTTAATTTCTGAAAATTTAATTTTCTAAGGAACTTTTACCATAACAACTTAGACCATGCCAGCCCGAACCCCGTCCCTTAGGGGTTTCGCCCCTAAGATCATAATAGATACAAACAGGCGTGCACTCCGCACCTCCAAGCCTAAATGATGTCATATTATGACTAAATTGGTCAAACAAGTTAATCCAATTACACTAAAATATCCAACAATTATTGATATATAAATCGAAGATCAAACTTTGATGTTAGCCCAACTTTGTTCCTCATATACTCAAGACATTCACATGGGTAGTTGATACACATATATTTGTTATACAAACGACTTAAATAGTTGACCCTCGGAACCGTGATCATGATCCAAGGAACCAAGAGGATGGAAATCGGAGAAAATACTTAAGATGTTATATATGCTTTTTTGGACATTCGCAGAGATCCCTACTCAACATCTTTTTTTTTGAACGGCAGAAATATAATAAAACTAGCAAGGTGCTAGGAACAAATTACAAGGAAGACATAGGCTTTTGCAACCACAACGTCCAATCTACCCTACTCAACATCTGGACAGATTGTTGTGTTGTCGGGTCAGGATACTTAAGTAAAAACTCATTTTTCACGTATTATAAAAATACTAAAAACAGTATAAATACTACTCTACTCAGTTGGAGGAAAAGACATCATAGAGTTTAATTTCGGTACAAAAGAAGTTCACCAAATTTGGAAACTGGAATTTTGACTAAAATGAAACTCGATGATTTATAATAGTTGCTATCAAGGAAAAAAATAAAAAAAATAAAAAAATAAAAAAATAAAATAAAATTTTATATTTTGATTTGCATCAATACTACTTTTTGTAATTTCGGTCAAATGTTATGTTTGCATCAATAGACAGTTTTCATACAATTTACAGTGTAATTTCTGTCAAATGATACGAACTTGCTTAGAAAATAACATCCAAATCCTGTCACCAATTCTTCTGAAATAACATCCAAATCAATTGAACCAAAATAAATAACCTTTACATATTTTAATCCTCTAAAATATCCAAACCTAACTTATTATATATTTATATTTCATATTCACCCACCATTTAAGTATTTACAGGTAAACACCCGACAAATAAAGCAGAAAATTAGGTTGGAAACATGGAGCCCTGCAACATCATCGATGCAATTCTAGATGCAAAAATAATTACCAACCTACCACAACTACAACTACAACCACACCCTAATATTAAAAACTTTATATTATACTTTTAGTAACAAAATAAAACACTTCAACCATTCATCCACAAGGTCAAAACAATTGCTAAATAACTTAATAACAACATATGAATTCAAGAACAAAATGTGTAAATGTATGTAACTTCATACAAAATTGACTATATGGAAAATTGTTCATCATGAGATTATAACAAAACTCAAGATCTAAATGTTGATGATATTACATAGTATAGATTTCGTAACAACCTGATATTACACTAATCTACATAACAAGATTTTCTTGAAATTATAAAAAGTAAACAAGAAAATTGCATATAACATCCAACGGCAAATCCGTCAATTTGTAAAAAAATTATAAGCACAAAGCGGTGACAAACAAGTCACTGCTGTCTCCGCCTGTGACGATCTCGTCCACAGGCGGAGGAAAGTTAAGATCAAAGGGTAACGGTTGTCTTGACGATGAAAAATATTCATCGTCAACAACAGACGATGATGAGTCACAATTACTGTGACAATCATCGTCCGGTGCAGCAGTTTTTATCTGCACCGGACGATGATTAGCGTACGACACACGAGGCCCGCTAGTAGACTCAACAGTACTGCTGAGACTACTTGCAGTGGGCCTCGCTTGATTAATAATAACATCATGACTATTAACATGTTGAAGCTTGTAAAGGCCATCTTGTTTTTGTTTGTGATTATCGATATAAAACTCGGGCACTTGATGAGATACGGGAAAGTTTGTTTTCGCCTTTGCGCCGCGGAGGGAGACCGCGGCAGCGTCATAAGCACGCGCCGCGTCCTCCGCGGAATCAAATGTTCCGAGCCAGACGCGCGCTTTTTTCCATGGGTCGCGGATCTCCGCAGCGAACCGTCCCCATGGTCTCTTTCTAACTCCACGGTACCTGATTTCTGACCCCACGGGTCTTGATCCGATTGGTTCTCCTGCTGTAGACTTTTTCGCCATATGGGTACGTTAGAAAATGATCAAAAATGATAAAGGGTGTTTGAAATATATGAAAAAATATGATCTAGATGAAATTTTGAGGTTAATTTATCATCATCAAGATATGTTGTTGATTTTCTTGATGAGGTTTTCTTCTCTCTTATCTTTTGTATTTCTTTATCTCCAAAATGGAGAAAAAAGGAAGCGGGGTATTATTCGTTTCAGATCATGTGGTTTATGGATGGATTTATGAATGAAATGATTTGCGTGTGAAAATATATGTAAATACTAAAATGTCCTTAGGTGTGGTGTGTTGTTGTAATGTGTGGTTGGTTGATTTTTTCTAGTTGGGGCTAAGATTGGAATTTTGTGTTTGCTTGCAATTTGAGGGCCTTTAATTTGTTTTTTATTATAAGTTTGTAAGTTGTGTGGAGATGACCCTTGTGTTTGTTGTTTTTGCATCTCTGGCTTGACAAAAGTATTGTGGAACCAAATACTTGGGTGTCTAGAAATAATGGAATATTTAGCTTGTGTTTGAGGTGTATGATGTTTTCGAATGAAAGGTTCATATGAAATAAGGATTTGCTTTTTATGCCACAGATAATTAAATGTGTTAAGAAATTGTTGTTGCCTGGGTTCTACTTATATGGCTAAAAACATACATACAAACATCGTATTCTATAGATTCAAGCGAACAATGATACGATGGTAAGAATGAATAAAAGACATAAGAGGTTCACATCGTACCCATTTCCACGGTCATGGCACGTGCGTAAGGGTGTGTTACATCTTTCGGAGTCCTCGTGATTTCGTCCGACTATCGAGGTCGTAAAAAATGAAAGTTGGTTACCACATATATGTCCTTTTTGAGTTTGATATTAACGTACTTTGGCAAAATTAATAGTATTAGTAATCAGTAGTAGCAGCAAACAGTAACAATTATTAATAGCAGTTAACAATAATTGTTTGCTATGAATTAAAATAATGTAAAAGCTAAACACTAACACCACAGGCTTTTACAAGTATCATTTTTCTATTAAAAAGATCATTCTAAACGTAAAATGTTGAACGGTCCTAGACGATCTAAAATCTCCTTTCTAAACTACCCTTAGAGCATTTTCAATGTATAACACTAAATTTTGTATTAAAATCGTGTAAAAATTAGCATTTTTATAACATATGTTTGCACTAATTAAGAGTTACTCCAATGTATCAACATTGGACTCATTGTAATATATCTACTAGTTAATTATAAGAATATAATTTATATAAACTATTCTTTTATATTTTTAGTCAAATATCAAAGATCTAACAAATATCTTGAGTTTAAATAAAGAGAAGTTGCACTATATTTGGTGCCTTATTATTTGTTCCACTAAACTAGTGCTAAATTAAAGAAGAATTATGTAGTTTTTTGTATCTTTTGCATTAAATTAGTGTAAAAAAATTTACTTTTGTTACTTAGCGTGCAGGGTATGGTTGAGGTCTTGAGGGTTTTTCTGGTCACATCAACTCTACATCATTGAAAAACCATTTTTTTTTTAATGTTTTTCATCAACTTTTCCTCAATTATTGCAATTTTCTTTCTTTTCTTTTAATCTTTTTTCTATTTTTTCATTTAAAGATACCTTAAATACATACACAACCTATAAAATAAATTATCTTCATTATTTCGGGACTCAAGTCCCGCAAAAGGAAAAAAAAAAAAAAAAAAAAGGTTTCATCGTTACAAAAAGGTGGTATCCAAACAGAGAAAGAAGGAAAGAAAAGAGAAATGCTTTTAGTTTTGCTCAAAAAAAAAATAAAAAATGTCAAATACCATTTTCTTAATATTAACCCAAATGACTGGCAAACAATAGATTTATTATACAAACTGCTAAACAATTTGAAATTTTGGCATTAACTTTTTTGGCTTTCCTAATTTCACCTTTTGCATATATTGTGGATATTTTATGGCGGCTAAACTTAGCATATAAGGTTCATGTAGTTCGAGGGCTTAGATAAGATATAGTTACAAAATTAGGGGTCAATTCTGTACATGGGGGATTTTTATATTTTTGTTGTTCAACACCGAGTGCGATGTGATACTGATAATACCGCGTTATAAAGTTTGGACCGCAATATTGTCTATGGGACGGTCCTGGTCATTTCCCAACAGAATTCGAGTCTTGTGAGTCATCACGGTCAATACATCTCGTGCTCCTCGTGGAATCACTTTAGTAAATTCGTTTGTTTTATCCCCGTGATTATCATTTATCAACCTAACTTATCGACTTATCGTGTAAGATGTATTATGATTCTTTTTGGTTTATGTTGATTTGAAAACGTTAAATAAAAGAACATGATATGCATGTACACAATAATTTAACCAATTAGCATGACATAAAAGAGAGGTGGCTTAGACATTACAAATGTCTAACCCACTAGCAACAAAATTATTGAAGCCAAAAAGATATCTAACGAAACTGTATCTTAGTTTTATCTCAACAAAACATCTAACCTGTTTTGCCAGGGGATGGCCTTGTTTTCTAACGTTCCTTTTTCTAGTGATTAAAGCAACAAGCCATGCCTCGAATCCTTATCATCTATGTGATTATAACGTGAAGCCTTGTCCAGTGTTAGTGCAAATATAGTTTAGTTTACACATTGATATCTAACCCACTACTCTATTATATAACCATCCACAACCATGTTTTGTTTCATTGGAACCTCGCTCCCCCCACCCACACCTCCAATCAGCTCCGCACCCACTCTAACACCGAAGCTCCATACAAGAAAGTTCTTCTTGGCATGGCAGCCGTAAGAGTCCTTGCGTCTTAGTGTAAATTCTTTTTTTAAGGCAAAGATAAGATTTATATTACTTCAATGACAAAGTACAAAAAAGGGATCCCTAAGACAGAGAACCAACATAAAACAGTTGTCCCCCCATAATAAGATAAAGTAACACCAAACTACAAAACACCAAATATAAACAAACAGTTACAAGGTACCTTTGACAACTTCCCATGGACGCAAAACCCTAGTGGACCAATTAAAGCCAAGACGTTTACATCGGTTGGAATCCATAAAATCGACAAAATTTGAATATGGGGAAATATATCCTCATTAATAATAGTCTGCCTTGAATCAGAAACCGTATGAACAATACGATTACGCCACCATAAATAGCCCAAAGCACCACCAAGGATATACCATGATCAAATTTTGGCCAACCACTTATTATTACGAGAAAAGAACGATGAAACCAATAAACAAAAGATAGAGGATGGACCGAAACTGAGAAGTTCCACCAGTCAATACACTTAAGCCAAATCGATTTAGCCTTCTGGCAATTAAAAAGAATATGATTAGATTCTTCGATAGCCGAATCACAAAGCGGACAGGGGAGGGAATGGACATCAATTCCCCGCTTATCAAGGTTTGAAAGATGTGAAATTTTGTCATTCATCACCCTCCAATTAAATATATTCACTTTCCTCAGAACTAATTATACCAGTTAAAGACCCGACCCAAACACCTGAGAGAAAGAATATGAGAATCAACCGTCTTTGAGAGATGGTTTACCGATAAGCCTTTATTATTATTGAAAGACCATCTCCATCTGTCACTAACATTTGTCTCTAGAGTAAGGCCATTAAGGAGGTTCTCCAAGTTAATTATGTCACCTTTATTATTTTAGTTGTGTTTGATGCTAGTTTTGGATATAACCGAATATGCCATGTTTATGTAGTTTGGGAAATAGCCGAATATCGATGTGTTCATGCTAGTTTCGGATATAGACGAAAATAGCTGTGAGATGATGCTAGCCTCAGATATAGCCGAATGTAGTTATGAATGTTCAACTAACGCATTTTTAGTCAAGTCATGGATGCCTAAGTGATGCATCATTAGCCATGTTACGGGTGCTCGTAAAATGCACCATTAGCCACGTTAGAATGCTTTAGATATGCATAAGAAGAACTCCTATTCATGACATCCTAAGTGGAGTATCCGTGCTTGAATAATACTCATGATCCTTTGTGGATATAATGCTTTATGAACTCATGATACGAGATAGATTAGAAATCTCTCGTATGAAACATGTCATGACCCGGATTGCATTTATGCAAGAGCGTAAAGAGGCTGCATATGAGTACTCGCTGCCTAGGGAATTCCTTATATGTATCACGTGATTAAAAGTCGTATAGCTAGTAGAAATGTGATTAGATATCCCATATTAATAGCATGACGACTAAATGTCATACCTTTTGTAGCAAGTGATGAGATGTCGTAATGTAGTAACATAGCTTTAGCATGGTGATTATAGATCACCTTTATATTAGAATTTCAATTAGAAATTGGAATATGAGGATATTAGTAGCTTATGATAGTGAAGTGCGACATTAGCAAGTTATGACCCATTTAGAGAATTGGTGGTTTAGTACCATATTAATGCTTAGCTCATGCCTTATATCATGTTAGAATAGTTTCGTTTACTCACTAAGTCGCAGACTTACCATTCTCAGCATGTAGGTATGTGAAGCAAGGAAGTGAGAGCTTGAAAGAAGTAGATCAAGGTGGATTTTAAAGGAACGGGCACACTCGTGGGTATAGGTGACGAGTGTTTCTTACTACCACTTTGATGTATAACCTGTAACTACCAAAATATGTTTATTATAAGTAATTATCAGTGTCGAATCAGGTCAAGTTAGTTCATGTATCAAGTTGTGTGTTTTGAACAAGTATATTAGTTTTATGGTTTGAAAAGAGTGTTTGGCATAACTCTTTATTTTGTAAACGACACGCTTTCATGCGCTATGTATGTTCCGAGTGCATAAATGGTTATACAAGTTCAGTATCATGTTGTTTCAATTTTATAAATTTCCGTTGCGTCAAGTTCGAGTATATGGCAAAACATGAAACTGGAACAGAGTGGTACAAATCTTGTTGGACCCACGGATCCATTTTGGATCCGTGATTCAGGGTGTATAAAAAAAATTCAATCCGAGCATTTCATCACAAATAACGAATTAACTTTCAAAAACTATGTGCACACACAAGTATAAAAACCAATAGTATATAGGTAAACTGAGTCAAGTCGAGTTCAAATCCGAAACTCGTCACACTCATACCCGGTAACCCGACTCGACTCACTACACCTAAAACAACATGCATTTTGTGGCAGGTCACATATACAACAAGAACACTACTTGATTTGCCAATGATGCGTAGCTTAATTGGTAATTGGTCGGGGATCTTTGTCACCTAACAAACACAAGGTCAAAAGTTTAATCTTTTGCACCCTCATATCTAAAATTGTTAAATAAGCCAAGCACGTCTTCCACATTACGAGTAAGCAGCCGATTATGAATCGACTCAAGTTACCGGATATCAACCTTTCGCAACCGAACAATGTTTGATTTAACAAAAACAAAAATTAAGCTGTAAACAATCACACCAATGCAACTTATCAAAGGTTTTTAAGGGTGCGTTTGGTATACCACTATGGGAATGACTATGAGAGTGATTAAATGTGTTTGTTTAAGATGAGAGGGCTCACCACTATGGTAGTGAATGATAGATATAATTCATACTCCATATACATCAAAAGAGCTAGGTATGGATCTTTCATATGTGAGAGACCCACCACTACTAACCAACTCATACACATTGTCATTCATGGTAGCATACCAAACGTAAGGGTGAGCATCGGTCCAGGACCGGACCGACAAGACCGAGGACCGAATTAGCCAAAAAGCCAAGACCGAGGACCGGACCGAATGTGGTCGGTCCGGTCCAACAAGGCCAAATAATCGGTTTGTTGTCCGGACCGAGGACCGAATTAGCCAAAAAGCCAAGACCGAAAACTGGACCGAATGTGGTCGGTCCGGTTCGGTCTCGGTCGGTCTTTCGGTCGGTCCGGTCCGTTCGGGTCGTTTGCTCAGCGCTAACCAAACGCACCCATAATCCTTGGAACAATCATGTAGAAAAAAAGAACCCAAAATCAAAACAAGCACCATCACAGCATCCACGTAGACCCCACCGCTGACGTGGACCAATAACATTCCACAACATCACCCCAATCACACATCTCCCCTCATCCCTTCCTTCATTTCAATTCCCATCTCCCCAACAACAAATAAAAACCGATCCGATGGATGACGTGTCAACCGGAGCCATAGTTCCGGCGGTGGTCAAACAACCGTCCGTCGACTCCGGTAGCGAAGTTGATAAGGAGGTGTTGTGTCCGATATGTATGGGGATAATAAAAGATGCGTTTATGACGTCATGTGGACATAGCTATTGTTATATGTGTATTATTACTCATCTTGATCATAAAAGTGATTGTCCTTGTTGTGGTGCTGCTGTTACTGTTAATCAGATTTTTCCTAATTTCTTACTTGATAAGGTCCGAATTCAATTTTTTTTTATATATTTTTTAAAAAATTTTTAATTTGTCCTATTGAGTAGAAGGTAGATATTTACCTAATGTATTTAGTTAGTTTGGTTGTTGTTACTTTATTAATGAGGTGATATGTGGATGTGGTATTGAATGGCGTGTTTACGAGTTTTGGTGCATTTAGGTTTGGTAGTTGTAGGTGTAGCTAAAATGTGATATATGCTTGATAGGAAATGTAAGTAGCTGGTTTATACGCGAGTTAGAGAGTGAGTATTCCACCATGTGTTTAAGTAACCTGTTCGACTATGGGGGTGCTTGTTTAAGCTTATATGTGGGCTTATATAAGCTTATTTGATTTCGGCTTATATTTCGTAAACCCCAATTTTCCGGCTTATTTTGAGACTTATGGGCTTATATAAGTTTATCACTTCGTGATAAACTTATATAAGCCCACAAGTCTCACAATAAGCCGGAAAATTGAGGCTTATGAAATATAAGCCGAAACACAAATAAGCTTATAAGCCCACATATAAGCTTAAACAAACACCCCCTAATTAACCTGTTCGACTATGTGTCAGTCGAAATGCAAAGAGACACATTCCTGAAATAACTAGCAATCGTTTGGTAACATAGCTGTAGGTGTAATCATAATGTGTAAAACAGCTACTAAATGCTCAATGCTCCTAACTGCTACTTTATGGAGCGTTGGAAAATGAGCATTACGAAAAAATAGATAAAGCTACTTGTTGTTTGCCAAACGAGCATTAAAGATCACAACGGTCACCGCTCCTAAATGCTCCGCACCAAACACATATGTTTCATATGTCTTCCTTGTTACTGACATGGTATGGTGAGCTGCGGTGGGTACGAGTGGGTTGAATTGATCTGTATCGCCAGCTTTATGTAAATGGAAGTTGTGTGTGAAGAAAAAGCCTAGGCTGATAGGTTACAATTGGGTAGGTGAACAGTTAAGAATATATATGATACTGTCTTTAAGTTATAATTCAGACGATAGTAAATGGAGTAGGAGATAACAACTAACGGAATTAATTGGTGTAACTATTTTTTTCCAATTAGGTTTAGCTGAATCTACAGAGTTGTTAAAGGTCTGCCTATTATTAAAACTGTGTTGTATTTAGGTTGATTTGAAAGTAAATGATCGTAAATTTATTTGTAAGTGTGGAGATGTGGAGGGTGTGGTTAACATTGCAGCACTTTCTCTCTCTTCTTATAAATTTTTTCTATTTTATATCATTTAAAAATACCCCCAATACACACACAACGACCCACAACAACCAATAAATTAAACCCTCTCTCAACAAATTAGTTTTCCCTCTCTTAATTGTATCAGGACTCGGGACGTCCCGTATGAGAACTTTTTTTTGGTTTTGCCGCATGAAAGGGCTGGTCCCCCCGCAGGGAAAGAAAGAAAAAAGTAGTTCTTTTGGGCTTTCCCGTGTCCACACCCTCTGCCCTAATAGAAATCCCTAATTTGCACATGACAGTTAACACAATTGTATCTTACGATTTACGAACAATGTATACGCATATAGGAGTCTTGTTGTAGCTTTATTGAGTTATTATTTTGCTTGCTAAAATCATGTAATGCGAATTTATTTTTTGGAAACATGCTTTTCTACTTAGTACTTAGTAGCATCGTAAAGTTATCTGTATCATCTTTTACTACGTAGTCCTTTTGTCCAACATGTTTTGTATCGGGAAAGAATATAATTCAAAATGCAGCTCATTGCTAAAAGTTTCTATGTACCAAATGTAGCTTTTAAAGAAGACGACTGCTTCTCAAGTATCAAAAAGTGCTTCTCCGTTAGAACAATTTCGCCAGGCACTACTCCAGGTAAGTGCTCATTAAAGAGCAAGATCGCTATATCTCAGATTGTTTTTCAATAATATAACTCTGAACTACATTACTGCTAGCACTTTAGGAATGGTAGTACATTTCATCCCCACCCTATATGTATTACAAATTTTCAAAATTATGACAATACTTGTGGATGAAACCAATGAAAAGTTTTCATAATTAGTAGTCAGTTAATTTTTGCTAATACGTATTAAAATGTTAAGTTTTGCTCTTTTCGGTAAACGGTATATTTATACTAAATTTTCATCAACATATAAAGCGTCTGATATTAGAATGGATGTAAATATAAGTGCAAGAATTTGATGGTTATTCATAAAAAAAATAGGTTTCTTATAGAATAGATAAGAACTTTTATTACTAGGGGTTTCAAGTTCCCAGAAATATTTTTTAATCAATTTGCATGTCTGGCCATTGTCAAAATTTTCACTAGGCTATTCGAGTTCTTGTGTAATTCTATTTGGTAAACTACTAAACTGTTATTGTGACACTTCGTGTGTAATCCTTAGACAGGGTTATGAAGTCTCGGTTAAGGAACTGGATACACTATTATCACTGCTTTCCGAGAAGAAAAGAAAATTGGAGCAGGAAGAGGCCGAGAGGAATATGCAAAATCTTCTTGATTTCTTGCAGTGTCTTAGGAAAAAGAAAATTGACGAACTTAATGAGGTTTGACTCCCTAATTTGAGTATGCACAGTTGCACACATTTAAAGGATTACCTACTAATCTATGCTTTGAACGTTGACCTTGTGAAACATACGATCATGATAATGACCAAAGTTATTTTTTTAGGTGCAATCTGATGTCCACTATATCAAAGAAGACATTAGTTTGGTCGAGAAGCATAGGATCGACTTATATAGAGCCAAAGATAGGTATATGGCGAAAATGAGGATGCATGCTGGTGAAGTACCAGGATCGATATCTTGGTCTTCTTCATCAATAGACAAAGACAATAGTGACCAGTTATATGCTTATGGTAAAGCACATCAAGGTGTTCCTGTTAGTAATATGCAGTACATAAATGAGTATGGACAATCTCAAGCTAGTTCACTTGGAACCCAAAGGAAAGAGGCTTCTAGTGGGTTGAGTTCACAACATACGGGTCAATCAAGTCTTGCTGTTATGAAGAAAAAACGTGTTCAGTCTCAGGTCAGTTATGAAACTTTACTGGTGAAATTGCTTAAATCATATATATAGTTTGATTATCTGGAATATGAACCTGTTGATTTAGTTTTCTATTGTTCTAATATTGGCTGCAGTTCAATGACTTACAACAATGCTACCTGCAAAAGCGACGCCATTTGGTGAACCCAGTACAGAATAATGATAAAAGGGATTCTGATGTTGTGCAAAGGGAAGGTTATAGTTCAGGCCTATCGGATTTTCAGTCTGTACTATCTACCTTTACACAATACAGGTATCTATTATCACTTCCACTTGTATAGCAGCTTTGAGAGCATTGCTGATATTGTATCTTTTTATACAGTCGATTACGGGTGATTGCAGAACTTAGGCATGGTGAACTCTTTCATTCAGCCAACATTGTATCTAGGTATGATTGCAGTTGTAAGGCTTCTAATGTTTTTTTTCATTTGAGAATATATATGAAGCCGTGGGTTTTTAAGCTTGCTACAACAACATGAAATCTTCATTATTACTGTCTTTTAAAAATGAATTCTTTTTCGTCTTCTCGAATTGTTTCCACTGACTTTTACAAATGAAAACTCGGTTCCCTAGTTAACAACATGCTTAAATCCTCATTATGTGCTTTACTACAGCATTGAGTTTGACCGTGATGATGAAATGTTTGCTACTGCTGGAGTTTCAAGACGCATAAAAGTTTTTAATTTCTCAACGGTGAGCTTTTCTTTTCCACCCTCTAGCATTGACATATTGGTGATCAATGTTCCTAAAAAAATTCTACACGTTTTACTTAGAAATTAGAAGCCTGTGACCACTGTTAATCATGTATTGTGAATTTATGGAATCTTGGAATTCTTATCTGGTTTATACTTCTGTTCCTATATTGTCGGATACTAAACTTAAAAAAGGCTCTAAACATGTAAATTACTGTTTCTGTGTTGGGATGTTCATGATTGAGCTGCCACCTTTTTCAGATTGTAAATGAACCCCCAGAAGCACACTGCCCTGTGGTGGAGATTTCCACAAGATCAAAGCTTAGTTGCTTGAGCTGGAATAAGCATACAAAAAACCATATAGCTAGTAGTGATTACGAAGGAACAGTATTTGTCTGGGATGTGAATACTCGACAGGTAATTGGATGCTGGTTACTAGTGAATTCCAACTTCGATGCGGAATTTTGCAAGTGTTACTGTGCCATTCTGTTTGCACTTCTCAAATTTAGATATTAGAAGAATAAAACACCTCTGTAAAATAGTTGTATTGATTATTTTGTTTATTTTGGCGCAATCAGAGTGTGATGGAGTACGAAGAACATGAAAAACGGGTCTGGAGTGTTGATTATTCACGCCAAGAACCTTCAATGCTTGTATCGGGTAGTGATGACTGTAAGGTACGAACATTGTATATAATATCTTCATAAGCTTGCCAAATTTGCAAATGTTCTTCTATTAATTATTCGTGAGTGTTCTGTATGTACCTTAATTTAGTAATTGTAGTTTATTTGATCTTAACTCTCACTGTCAATTCCTATGTCAACTCTTGGCTGGGAAACGTACAAGTGGCAACTTGAACATTGAAAAATCTGCTTCTGATATAGCTAGACCTCGTTTCTCCTCGATAGTAAATTAGTAAGATATGTGAATGCCCTTGTTTTGCTGGGATACTTTATTTGCCTTGGTTCCAAACTTCCAACACATCACATTAAATCAAGTATGTTCTTTTCATCTAATATCTAAGTTCCGTAGGTCCTAAAGGCAAGTCTGTATAATGCAACTCACAACTATACATTGTTAATAGTATAAGTATGAAGTTTCATGATAAACTTATTCTAATGTTCCTGTTATTTTACTCACTCCTCTTTTTCAAATGGTATGGTCATCCATAGACTCCTCAGTCTTCATACACGATGCTCTTATTTTTGAAAATCTAATCCAATGGCAACATTTTAGACTGTATTATAACAAAAGTGAAGTATGTGAATGTTAGTCTAGGTGAGTGTAAGCTGAGAGTTGACTATATGCAACGATGCAATTTAGTAGGTAGGCTGAGGAAGAAAGATATGTCGATCACTTATAACATACCGAATTGGAAGTTTTTGGTATATGTGTTTTGAAATTCAAGTGACATCTCCTTAGTCTTACAGCTGTAAGGCTTTATATTAATCTCATCTTGTTCATCCTTGTTATTAATATAAACTTCTTCTTGAATCTGGGCTTACAGGTGAAAATTTGGTCCACGAGGAAAGAATCAAGTGCTATGAACATTGATATGAAAGCAAATATATGTTGCGTCAAGTTCAATCCTGGGTCCAGCACTCACATTGCGGTAAGTTTCTTAGCTTTTATCATAAGTTAAAAGGCAGTGTCATTCAACATCACATTTTCTAATTTCCTGGGACTTTTGACAAACTTATTAATGTTTTTGTTATCAAGCATGTCTAGTTATGTTGTGATCCATGCAAATCCAATATTATAATATCATGAGTTGGACAATTATGTCGGGGTCAACATGCACATCATGAGAATTAAGCCATGTGTAAAGTTGAATATATCAAATGGACGATCAATTTCTACTCAACTAAAATGGTGATAGTAGCTTCTGCTTGACGAGTCTGAATCATCTAATTCATACTAATACAAACATGGGAATTACAGGTTGGCTCAGTAGATCATCATATTCATTACTATGATTTAAGGAACACCAGCCATCCTCTACATATCTTTAGTGGCCACCAAAAAACTGTTTCATATGTAAAGTTCCTGTCGAATGATGAGCTTGCTTCTGCATCTACAGACAGCACCTTACGTTTATGGGATGTGAAGCGTTATCTTCCTGTGAGCTACTTATTACTTCATTGTACCCACTTGCATTATTCTATGCCCCCTGTCAACTACTTGAGCGTTGTATATCGTACTTAAAACACAACATTTTCAGGTTCGTACCTTCAGAGGTCACACAAATGAGAAGAACTTTGTGGGTCTCTCAGTAAACAATGACTTTCTTGCTTGTGGCAGTGAAACAAATGAAGTATATGGCTATCATAAGGTAAGTGACAACCTTTTAGTTAATTTTTTCTTACTACACGTAGCAGATTTTACAATTATACCAGCCAGATATATTACTCCGGCCCTTGAAAAACAAAACAACAATGTATTTTTACTTAGTTCTCTTAGATTGATGAATGTTACAATGTTGGACTTGGCATGTATAGTTAGAAAAATATTGCTTTGTTATTTCAAATATCTAAAACCTTGAGGAATCTTGTGTAAACTAAAGCAATGTTATCAAGTTATCTACATAAATAATATTGCACAAATGTAAACGCGTACAGGAAAAAGAAATGTTGGATTTATTTTCATGGGATGCCATTACAAGGAAAGTGTTACAAATTTCATTATTTAGTTACGGTTCTACGAGTATAATTTTTCTTTAAAGATTCAACGTCAACTTTTATTTAAGCGTTAAAGTTGTTGCAGGATTGATACATCATCTCAAGGGACATATTTTTTATTGTGTGTGTTTAACTATTAATAAAGAATAAAACTGAATCCTGTGCACCATATTGATGTTATCCGTATTACCATTACAAGATATAGAGGTTAAATGGTCGGGAATTTTCCTAACAACAAATTTGTGCATCTATGTTGGGGAACAGAAGACTAAAAGAAGTATAGAGTTAAATACTAGTTTGTTTGTCACGACTATAAACTGGAAAGTAGTAAATGGATTTTTTTTTTCTTTGGAATTTCAGGCAATCTCAAAGCCTCTAACATGGCATAGATTTGGTACACCTAATGTGGATGATAGCGATGACGATTCGGGATCTTACTTTATCAGTGCTGTATGCTGGAAGAGTGACAGTCCTACAATGTTAGCTGCTAACAGTCTGGGTACTATCAAAGTTCTAGTTCTAGCACCATAGATCTTGACCCTTGATGTAACTCATAAAAACCCCGAGGCTGTGATCAATATTGGATATGGGACACTGAAAAGCAAATAGACATACATCGACCAATGCTTTTCATTTGTACATACTCGGTTCATCTATAGGGAGAGAGTACATTGTTTTTCAGCTTTTAGGAACTAGGAAGCCATTTTGAGTGCAATTTATGCAGGAATTTTGTCTCAATTGTGTTGAAATCGTTAGGTGATCTGTGCATATGCATGACTCGAGAAAAATTGTGTGATTCTTCTCGAGTTATGTATATTCAAAGATATTGTATCTAATCATAGTTGGTGCATATGATGATGGTATCAAAATTGTTGTATTTTGTAAAGCTTGGCAGCCTAATACTTTATGTTTTTTGTTGCCTTAGATTTTGTAAAATCTTCTGCAATCATTTGTTTTTCTTATAATGATACAATTTTATTTACACAGTTTTTATTGCGATGATGTTACAAGTGATACATTGACCATTTATATTTATGTGCATCTACTTTTATTCAAATCTTGGTTTATGCCTCCCAGAAATTGTCTTGAATTGTTTTTCGCATTTTGTAGCTAGTTTATTTAAGATTTCAACTATCAAGTGATTTGGGATATGTTTTGATTATGTGCATACTATTATGAAGATGTGCTTCTTCATGTTTAGAATCTGATGTTTCTAGTAGATCTTGAAAGTCCTTGTTTATTTCCTGCAAGAAATCAAGTGTGTTGCATAGTGCAATTTAGGGACCTTTAGCGGCAAATGGTAACCTATGGCTCCTTAAGGTAAGAACCCCCTTAGACTATGTGAGTCACTAATAAAGATGTTCGATAAGATCTTCGAGTTTAACTTGGGAGCTTGGTTTTGACCTGTTAATATGTACCTCAACAGCAGATAATGAATAACTAAATGACAATGCTGTAAACATAACGACAATATTTTTATTTTAAGAGAAATCAGGATAAAACAGCACTCTTCAAACACTCTGCAACAAACAGTATGCACACTGAACATACGAAAATGAGTAATTAATGTCACAAACTGAAATATATTTAATTTACAGTCATTTAGCACTTGACATTAAGCTGTTGCAACAGGACCAGCAATGACGTTAGCTTCTGCTGCTTTCATGGCCTCAAACCTAGGCTCCTTAGCCTGGAACTTCAAACCAGCATATAGTTTCATGTAATCATCGAATACAAATTTCGGGTAACTATGTTCATTCTTTGTTTGTTCCTTCATCAATATTTTAGCTGGATAGATCACAGCATCATCCCCTGGATTATAGAAAGATGCAATTGACATTCTTGTTCCATCTGTTTGAGCAATCACTCTGTGCAGCACACTCTTATACTTTCCGTTGGTAATCACCTGTGATTCATGCATAAAACCACTTAGATTTTAGTTTTTTATTAAATTTCGTAGTACTTTATGAGTTTTCTTTTTTTTTTACCTCAATCTGGTCACCAAGGTTGATAACGATGGAATGTCGCATAGGTGGAACATCAATCCATTGACCATCCTTGAGAAGCTGAAGTCCACTAACTTTATCATCCTGAAAGAGCAAAATGATGCCACCAGCATCAGTATGCGCTCTAAGTCCTTTGATCAAATCCGGGGTGGGGCATGGTGGGTAGTTGCTAACTTTTGTTCCAAAATTTGGCCCGTTTGACTTTGACCCATAAAATGCTCTCTTTAAATACCCTTTCTCCAATCCAAGATTCTCACATAACAAGTCAAGAAGTTCCTCTGCTAACTTTTCTAGCTTACCAGCAAAATCCTTCATTAAATCTCTGCGTAATCATCACCAAAGAAGAAAAGAAAAACCAATATTTCATTACACGAAAGAAAGGAAGTTTACTAAACGACATACCCATGTGTTGTTTTTATTTACCTGTATTCATCTTCAAGATCAGTGATTTCCGAGATGTTGGATGTGGGAAGATGGCGGAGGAAGAAAGTACTCTCCCAATCCAAATTATTAACTTCTGTTGTAACACCTTCTAATGCTTTGGCTGCCACCATTTCTTTAAACCTATCCTCCATGCAGTTCTTGTAATGCTCCTTTGTCATTCTTTCCACTCTGTCCAGTAGCTCAGGCGAGATCCCATGGTTCACCAGCTACTTATACATACAATATTTACACCATTAAGTGCATACTAAAATACCTAAGTACGTCTTACATGTTTAAAGGTGATCACGAAGAGATTATTATATATACCTCAAAGAAACCCCAGTTTTCGCAAGCATCATGAATCTTATCCATGGTGGCTTGTCTATCTTCGCCATTCAGCTTCTCCATGTTGATCAAAGGAAAGGTGTCCATCTATTTGTTTATGTTTGAAATATTTCTTTTACCGTGTGTTTGTATGTTTACGTTTTATGAAATTTGCAGCATGTTTGGCTTCCTATTTATAGGTGATACAGTTATATTGCATGACAATTGACAAGTTAGCAACGGTAATTGTATAAGGTGGTGAAGATTGCAAATGAATGAAATGTTTGATCTATATGGGGCCTACCCGACACGACCCATCTTCGTAATGTTCAAAGGTATTTCTAATTGTATTAAACTAAATACAACAGTTGATAAGGCGTATAGTTGAATATTAGTGTTTCATTATCTCAGTTCCCCGTCAATACAAAAAAAATGTAAAATATTCATGAATGTCAGATTAAATGAATGCTGTATACTGATTGTTAAGCAATAAGAAACTCAACTTGAAATTACAGCTTACCTAACAGGGAAATATTGCATTAGTTTTATGATGACCTTGTAAAAAAGTCGTTGCATTTTACTTAGAGATGGCCGGAGATAAACGATCAAGAAACAGACAATGATAATTTATTAAAGTATGGTATTACTATATATGAGTGCATATGATGTAAGAAATAAAGTCCTTTTTACATAGACATTCCATTACATGCATCTGTATCTGACTTCTTAATCACATTGCTAATGTCATAGTTTGAATGGCAATACGAACCCACTAGGCGGCTAAATAGTACTGTATGCCGGACTTATGGCTGCTAAAGCATTTTGCTTTATATGCACTTTATATTTTAATATGCATTTAGAATTGGTTCGGTTTGCAAATAAATGGTAGATCTAACAAACTACTTATGCGATTTATAATCATACAGAATTACAGATGTTCTATCAGATTTCTCAGCATGCAATTGTCTTCTAGAGGGTGTATGATTTTTGTCTGCCTGTTATGTGCCTATGAAAGATCTTTTGTGTCGAAACGATAGATTTTCTTTTTCTATATATGATATAAATCCACTGGATAGTTATTAATTCAAAGTTCAAGTTTTTAGACCAATATAGCTTAATTTACAATAAAACAATTAGTGGTGTTATTTGTTTTTGTTAGAATCAATTTTTTATTTACTACTTTAAATCCTAGTTGTACTATCACAAACAACAAGTTGTGACTTGTGGGTGCATGATACTATTACTTTTGAAAGTTTAGTTTGGGTCCTGAATTTTGAAACATCCTGACCTCTGGGATGAAGCTACACATTTGAAATTTCTATTTAGGTGTCACTAAGAACAACCAATAGCCTAGCGATATGATACACAAGGTACCAATGATCCATCTTACCAACGTGTAAGCTTAGACGTTGAACTTCTTTAGAGACGTTGTGTGTAAATACTTGTTGTATAAAGTATAAATGAAAAAGGATGAATAGTAATGATATATAGCAGTATTACTTTGGAAAGTTTGGTTTTGACTTTAACTTTTTAAGTTTTGAATAGCATTATGTCAAGTTACCGCTAGAAGTTTGGTTCAGGTGGAACAAAGAACAACCAACACCCTACTGAATACTGATACAGCTTTATAATCAAGTAGGTTGTGACCGGTGAATACAAGTTTGTTAGAAAGAAAATATGTATATATTCTTCATATAAAAGAGAAAAATGAATTGTAACTTAAACCGAAAATGAAAGAAAATATGAAATGCTTTAGCATCATAATGACATAACATAATCTATGTTGATGTTTTTATATACATGTATGTGCTTTGCTAACTTTTGTTTCTCTACTTTTGGCTTGAAAAACACGATAGATATGAGCAATAATAGAGTTGATTTCTGAAGCAGAGGGCCATAAATGTAGATTTTCCGAGAGCTAAATCATGTGTCCTTTGTCCTATCAATCCCTTGTGCAGGATATGTCAATTTTCTTCACGAAGAAGCTCATTTTAGCAACCACACTCACACACACACNGATATATTTTTATTTATTAAAAAACAAATAATTTAATCTTTGTTTTGTTTGATGTATAATTTTTAATTATAAATTTTTATTTTTATTATTAAAGATAATCATTTAAAAAGTTTAATCGTATCGTAGGTTGCATCTTATTTTTTTTTTTTTTTTTTATTTATTTTTTTTTTTTTTAAATTATTATTATTATTATTTGCTTGGGTTTTTTATTCGACATTACGAGCTGGGGGCGACTCTGGATTTCTGATTTGACATTGCTAGTTGGGGCGACTATCTTTTTCTAATGGATCAAATAGATTTTGGTATGAACCACTTTATTTTAGAAAGAAAACAACTGTGGAACGTTATTGGCAGACTTCTTTAGGTGCTATAAGAAGGTATCACCATTCACCAGGGCAAGTGGCCTCCTTTCTATAAGCTTCAAAGTTTACATGTACTAAGGACTTTGTATGAATTTTATGAACGAGTCATTCAGACCCGTGCGTTGCACACGGGCTCTATCTACTTGGTGATAGTGTAATGTGCTGTAATTATTTTCGTTATCAGCTTTGAAAGTTGTGATGGTATCACATCTTTTTTAATTACGGCATTAGTTATTTGGTGATTTTAATATTTAAACTTCACATGAGCTGTATAGAAGTTTTCATAGCATAATATTCGGCATTTATTTTCGTCATTTTATATTTAAGTTGTCATGGTATCGCACATTTTCTAAGCTTTACACGTATTTAATTTGGCACATATTTTCGTCATTATATACATAAGTTGTCATGGTAGCATACATTTTCTAAGCATGATACGTATTTAAAACTCGTGCGTTGCACATGGGCTGTATATAAGTGTTCATAGCATAATCTTCGGCACTTATTTTCGTCATTATATATCTAAGTTGTGATGGTATCACACCTTTTCTAAGCATAACACATATTTAAAATAGTTTATTGACATGTAATCTTCGGCGCTTATTTTCGTCATTAAATATCTTTATTGTGATGGTATCACACATTTTCTAACCATGAGTCATGAAAGCCCGTGCGATGCATATGGGCTGTATAGAAGTTTTCAAAGTTTAATATCCGTCAATTATTTTCGTCATTTTATATTCGGGACGTATTTTTGTCATTATATATATAAGTTGTCATGGTAGCATACATTTTGTAAGCATGATACGTATTTAAAATAGTTTATTGACATGTAATCTTTTAAGATGTATTTTTTACGTAATATTTTTTGTCTATTTATTTTGGAATTGACTCTATCGTTTTTTATTGGAACTAATTAATATTAATACATCGGGCTAAATTATAACTATTTCTTATGATAGTCAACAATGCGCGTGCGATGCACATGGGCTGTATAGAAGTTTTCATAGATTTAAAATACGTGTGATGCACATGGGCTGTATAGAAGTTTTCTTAGCGTAATATTCGGCATTTATTTTCGTCATTTTATATTTAAGTTGTCATGGTGTCACACATTTGCTAAGCTTTATACGTATTTAAAATACTTTGTTGAGTTGCACATGGGCTGTATATAAGTTTTATATCGTAATCTTCGGAATTTATTTTCGTCATTATATATCTAAGTTCTAATGGTATTACATTTCTAAGCATGACACACATTTAAAATAGTTTATTGACATTAAAAGAGTATTTGCGAAAAGATTTTTTTCAAGATGTNATTCGGCATTTATTTTCGTCATTTTATATTTAAGTTGTCATGGTGTCACACATTTGCTAAGCTTTATACGTATTTAAAATACTTTGTTGAGTTGCACATGGGCTGTATATAAGTTTTATATCGTAATCTTCGGAATTTATTTTCGTCATTATATATCTAAGTTCTAATGGTATTACATTTCTAAGCATGACACACATTTAAAATAGTTTATTGACATTAAAAGAGTATTTGCGAAAAGATTTTTTTCAAGATGTTACATTGAAAAGAGTCTCTTCACTTGTAATTTTTTAATATGTATAAGTTACATAAATTATTTTAAATATGAAGCAATGACATTAATGTTGGAGACCTTTTATATTCATCCCCGTGCGATACACACAGATTTGGACTGCCTCGGGACCCATGCGATGCACACAGGTTGGATCTAATTGTTTTTTTCGTAATGTTCGGGACTAATTTTCGGTTATGTTTGAAACTCTCATTTTTTTGTGAAAGACGGACTTCGTTGTTCAAATAAATTACATTATTAAAAGCGAACTATAAACAAATTTTCTTTTTAACAAAACTATAAAAACATAAAACATTAAAGTAATTAGTATTTTCAAAAGTATAAATTATAATTCGTATAATAAATTATAATTCGTATAGTAAAATATTGCATGTTTAATTTGTTACGTACTATTAATATGAATGCTAAGTATTCATCTATATTGACACTGGTGGCCGTGGCGTTGTTCTTGTTGTTGTTCCTCTTGTTGTTGTCTTTGTCGTTGTTGTTCATTGGCATTTTGCATATTGTTCTTGATACAATTTTCGTGACTTCTCGATCTCTTTCTTTAATGTGAAGAGGTTTTTTGCAAAATGTTATATTTAAATGAGGCTTTTCATATGTAATCTTTTAATATGAGTAAGTTACATAAATTATTTTTTAATTAATGCATAATTACAACATTTTTCCATAAACTATAATATCGAATTTGGAGCATTCATTAGTAACTCATTCTAAGTATTTACAGTATGACGAAATGAATCACATGATCTCAAACTCAAATGAATAATGCTTACCTTGTGATAGGTGTAGGATAACATTTGAAATACAATTTTCTTCTCCTTTATATACTTCTTCGATTTAGAAGATTCTCATTGTTATGATGATAATGTGAAGATATTTTTACTATATACTACCATTTTCAATATGTAACATCGACATAATTTACGCAGTAGTCATATCAAATATCAAAGTCACGCAATATTCCAAGACGTTTAATTAAGAAAGTGACATTAACACAACGCAAGACAAAAAACTACATTAAGAGCAAAAATATTAAAATGCACCAACAAAGTGTAGTAATAATTATTGACTAAAAATTGAACGCTCGTCACATTATTTTCAATAAACTTACTTGCTAACGAATCAATAGTATTAGCCCGTTTATCGATATTACATGAAGTAAAATATTGCATGTTTAATTTGTAACGTACTATTAATATGAATGTTAAGTATTCATCCCACCGGTGGCCGTGTTGTTGTTGTTGTTGTTGTTGTTGTTGTTGTCGTCGTCTTTGTCATTGTTGTTCATTGGCTTTTTGCATGTTTTGTTCTTGATACAATTTTTGTGACTTCCCGATCTCTTTCTTTAATGCTTCTTGACGCGCTACAAAAAACAATTAGATATAGTTGATCGTTAGTAACTTAAATACAGTTAATCAATATATTGCATTTTCGGTTGTGGTATGTTCCTAGCATGGAATTTGGTAATGATTTTGGTAGTGTTTGGAAAAGATTGGTAAGTTATGCGCACTAAGCGTTTGGTTGTATAGTGAGCACCTAAGGCCGTTGGCCGAGTAAGGTTGGGACTCGTTTCCCAAGGTCACCGTAGGCCTAAGTGGGGCACGTGGTTATGTCTCGTGCATGTTCCACTTAATTGATAAGACAACGATGTGTAGGATCTCTTAAACCATTAGAGAAGAAGATGTTACTACCAAACCTCCTAAGCACCATCTTTATGTCCTACATTGTTACACACACAAAACACACGTGAAATTTACATAAAATAATATAAATCAATATGCTAAATAAGTAAGACGATGATGCTTACTTTACCACCATAATAAATTGTAGCCCAATGTGCACGCGGTGTGGAGGAAGTTGTGGTTTGTTGTGTGTGATTTTTGACACATTATATAGTTGATAAAATATTTGTAACTCATGGACGGGAAGGTAAAAAGACTAACCACTAATTGGTGTGTTTAATTTATGCATTCATGACATGGCTTGAAACATGTTGTATCGTACAAACTTTGGTGCCCGATTCCTCATGCAAAACATATTGTACCGTACAAACTTTTGTGCACAATGCCTCTTGCGCATTAAATTAAGCACTCCAATCTTTAGATAGTATAGAAGATATACTTTTCATGTTGCTTAAACTACCTTGTACAGTACTACAATTTGTGCACAAATCCTCTTGCACATTAAATTAAGCCACCCAATATTGTGTAATTGATATACTTTTGATGTTGCTTAAACTACCTTGTACCATACAAATTTTTTCAATTACTCAAATCACTAATCTTATGTACTTACCCTTATGCATGACTATTAAATCAATGTACTAACACATGAAGCCTCCACATTTCACTTTCAATTCATGAAACATTTATTGTGAGCACTTTGCATTTATAAGACAACTTAAGTTTTTAGTATATAAGACTAGTTTTAAGTTAAGATATCGCGGAGCATGAGAAAATGTACTATATTATCTTTATAGGGAATGGCAAGATGCACAATTTGGCTGAGTTGAACACAGGTCATGATTAGTAGTAAATTATACCAAAGGGAAAAGTCTAATCAAATGAGAAATAAAACTAAAATGAGAAGGGTGATAAGAAACCATAACCGTATATTTTAGATGCACTTACATTTCGAGAAGCAACCCCTCAACTTTTTTACAACAAGACTTTAAAACTAGATCTACGTATTGTTTATTTCATTAATATATTTTGTGTCTGAATTTGACTACTACAACTTATTGTTAAGAATTGTTTGAGAAATCTGAATTATCTAACGTTGTTTGTTTTTTGATCTGGTAAAATGAATTGTGTCAAATTTTGCAATTTAAATATGAAAAACGTTGCGTTTATTAAAAAAATAAGTTG
>LBNU01028115.1:159135-170386 GCA_014162995.1 Artemisia annua | reverse complement strand
TTTTTTTTAGAGATATAATACATGGGCCTTTTAAGTCATAGGTGAGTATTTATATGATTTGTAAATTTGAATTAATTTTATGTTTATTTTATTGATTGAAATTTTCTTTAAAAAGTTACCTTGTTTCATTAAGTATTTTTTACGACATATTAACATGAAAATGTGGCATTCTGCCTTGAATATTAATATGTTGCTTGCTTAATATTTTGGGTTAAATTGTGATTTGTGAGTTTTGTTAGATGTAAGCTGCAAGTGTAGGACACAAACATATTTAGTTTGATATGGATTTTAATCTTTATATAGGTCATCGAGCCAAAGAGTTGATCCGTTTTAGAAGTTACAACCGATCCCTTTTAATATTTATAATGGCAATATGTGTTATGCATTAAGTATTTTAATGTTATTTTGTGTTATTTAAGCTACATAAATGGTCACATATGTTATAAAAAAACTTAATGCTTTTAGTGCACCTCGCATTCATGAATCCCGCGCCTTGGAATGCGCCTCGATTCGAGGCTCTTTGGCCCCCTTTGCGCCTTAGTGCGCCTTGAGCCTTTCAGAACACTGCCTACTAGATGAACTAATGTTATTCCTATCAAGATTAACATTTTTGCTTGGAGAGTTTGCTTGGATAAATTGCCAACTAGGATGAGTTTGTCTCTCCGTGGGATAGATATCCTTTCTATTCTTTGTCCTATTTGTAGCATTTCTGTGGAGTCCACTTCGCATCTCCTCTTTTCATGTCATTTGGCCCGACAAATTATGTTCAAGGTGGCTCGTTGGTGGGATTTGGAGATTCGTGACTTTCATTCGTATGGTGATTGGCTTTTTTGGTTCAATAATCTTCACTATCCTAAGCGGCTTAAAGAGGTTTTAGAAGGCGTTTTCTATGTTTGTGGTGGGCTATATGGAAGTTTCGGAACCAAATCTTGTTTGGAAGAAACCATCCGCGCTTGGAGCTTCTCTTTGACGAATTGTTCTTTTGTCATATTCTTGGATTCGTCACAGAGGTCATATGGCGTGTAATTGGGTTGATTGGCTTAAGTCTCCCCAGTCGATTGCGAGTCGTGGCATTGGTTGATTTATTATTATTTTTATTTTTTATTTTTTCTATTTTTCTCTTTTTCTCGTGGCTTGTTTGGGGTGGCATCAAAAACACCCCGGAGTGAAAACCGGTGGCTCGGCCTCCGTGGGTGGGGATTTTTCTCTTGTCGTGGTTCGCCGTAATTGGCAAGAGTTTTTTTCATCCTTTTTGTTGCCCTCGCAATTAAAGCCTCGGGAGGTTTCTAGGTTGTGTTGTTTTGTTTCATTCCTAGTTTGTTTTGTACATTTTGGCTTCTAGCACCTTGCTAGTTGTTTTTTATTTATATATATTCCTTTGCCGTTCAAAAAAATAAAAAATAAAAAAATAAATAAAACAAATAAAGCTTCATGCAATTTATATTCAACAAGTAGATGGTACATACGGTTTTAACTAGAACCGGAGTGGCCACCGGTTCGGCTAGCCAATAATAGCCGCCCGAAAACTAACCGAGGACCGATCAGAACTGGTAAAAACGGGTGAACCGGGCCGGGCCAAGATCATTTTCTTCGGTTAATTAGTTCGTTATTGTTATATTGTCGGTGATTGGACTTTAATCATAAGGTACCCGCCGTTGCAACGCATAAATACCTTGCTAGTATATAATTAACATAAAAATAGAATTAAAAAATAAAACATAAATAGAAACAAAGGTATAAGCCGTTAAGAAGCAATAAGACAATCTCTCCACTCTTAACAAGTAAGACGAACGAAGGAAAAAAAAATACACTTTTACCGCCTTCGACAATAGAAAGTATTTTTTAAAAACAAACACCTCCATTATTTTCACATGCAGATTTGGCAAGTTTGTAAGACTATCCACCGAAGTCTTTTGGATTTCTTTGAATAATGATGTGAAAAAAAAAGGAATTTTCTGTATTGTGGACCATGGACATAGTAATGCATAATGATAGCTAGCAACGAGCTCTCTACAAAATTAGAGGACATCCAGACTAAAGAATTGGAGAGTGACCGTTTTCACTCAACAGAGGTAAGAAATATTCATGTAAGATTTCCACATTTGTTAGCGAAATAACGTATATATATTTTATGTGTAATATGTCGAAATTTGAGTTGATTTGATAACATGTATTTCTATATTAATAACCAATAATAATGTATTAAGTAGCAACAATTACAAAATAGCCATTAAAAAGATATTAAGAGGTTTTTTTTGAAAAAAACAAATACAACCTAAGTTTTGGATGGCTCTTAACTCATTTGATCCATGCAATTTTTTTTTTTTTTTTTTTTTTTTTTTTTTTTTTTTTTTTTTTTTTTTTTTTTTTTTTTACTATCAGCAGTAACGAGCAGCAGGAACGAGTGAAATCAGCAGAATCTGAGTATTAGCAGTATCGATCAGCAGAAACATATAAGCATATCAGCACAAAGTATAATATCCCTTGAATCCTTCTTTAGGAAGAGTGTTTTGTCAATGGCACATTACCTGTATCCATGCTCCAGCAGAAACTTTGAGAGCCTAGCATACCATGCCCTTGGTGCCTGATGTAAGCCATAAAGAGCTTTAACCACCTTATAAACATAGTCAGGGTGATCTGGATCTTCAAAACCTTTGGGTTGAGTGACATAAACTTCNGCCAAATTATGTACCAAGAACCTCTCATTCCAATTATCCCATACCTCCTTAGCAAAACAAGAATGAATCAACTTTCCCCATTACTGTTAATATTCATCTCCACCAACCAACTCTTAGCCACCTTTTCCACATTAGCAGATTTCTTCACTTTTAGACCAAGTAATTGCAGCCTAACACTTTCAATAATTGCCTTCAAAACTATTTCTTTATTTTGCTTCTCACCAGTGAATAATCTTGCATTTCTCTCCTTCCATATGTAGTATACAGTTGTTGCAAGCACCATTCTTTGCAGTACACTTTTGATTGAGTTGTTGTTTTGACTATATGTAATACTCAATCACATTATCCCACTCAACAGGTATAGAGTTGTTCTCCAATTTCCTCTTCAGTTCCACCCATATACTATTAGAGTACTCACATTCAAAAAACAAATGCTTATGAGAGTATTTGATCCATGCATTTATTATTTGTTGAATTTGAATTTTACTCATTAAGATGAAGCATGATACACGTTGACTCGTATCACGAATTCACACTAAAAGAAAAGCATCCCAAAATTTAACATGTGAATTTGAGATTACTATGAGGTTTTACTTTGATCAGCAGTCACTCATTTTGCACAACTTTCACCATCAATACAGTTTTACTTATAGGCATACATCACTTAACTCTCGACGTCCTGTTCCACCAAACGGTACAATGCTAAATTGGGTCAGATGAATGAGTTGGTAATTGGTTAAAACCCATTTGAATCCGAAATGGTAAATTTTTTGGACCCGTTTGGTCTTGTATCTTCACATGTTCTTTAAATGTCATTAACGAGGGTTTGTTTATAAATAAAACTTTTTAACTAACGATTATTTATTTTTCTATAAATATTGCTATTTAGCTTTGTTACTAATGAGATTAACAAATGAAGGAAAGACAATATTGAATTTTGGGTTTATATTTTTTTTTTATCTTATACATGAATATTAAGATTAATCTGTTTTTCTTATCGTCGTAAATCAAATCATCCTTCCCAGTTTTGTCCTCTAAGCCGCATAATGACGTCTCTGATTCTATCTTTGAACTTCTCTTGTTATTTTGGTTTGAAAATTTCTTGTTATGATTTCTAAAGATATCAATTTTTTTTTTTTTTTTAATCATGTATGTTACTCTTCATCTTTGTTAAAAAAAAAGTTAAGGTAATAAGTTATCATCTTTTATAAAACTTATCTTGGATGCATGAGTTTTGTTGATGTTATAATATATTTTCTGTAAAATTTTAAACTTCTCATTTGTTTTTCATTGCTCGTTTATTTTTTGCTTTTATTGTTTAGGATAAAACAAAAAAGTGTAACTGCAATTAATATGAATCTGTATCTAACGGGATAATTATGTTAGGCCAATATAATTAGATTAGGTACAAATGTATAATAAGTGTCTCCAAAATAATCGAATCCATCTCTTCATTTAAATCTCCTTGGGGCACGTACTATTACCATTGTATGAGTTATTTATTTTGTGGAATATTTCTACAATTTTTAATTAAAGTTGTTCATCTCAATGACATGCCTGATGGGACTTGCGCAATTGACATAACTGTACGTGTTTTAAGATGCGTGCATGGTTTTTTAAGTGTTTACTTTATTAGATTTTAACAATAGATGATTAGTACAATGTGGTAAAATGGTTGTATATTTGAGTGAGGGGGTGATTTAAGGTGCAGTTTGGTTTAAGGGAATTGAATGAAAGATTAGAATTTGCACTTAAAACAATTGTTTGGTATCTACTGATTCCGTTGATGTACAGTACATGATTCCAAAATTTCACCTTTTTTAAATCCCATCGTGGGGGCTTGGTTTGAGAAATAAATGTGTTGGTTTCAATTTGTCCTATTCAATCATAACCACACATGATATTTTATATAATTAATATATTATTATTTAATAACTTTTTAATTTCATTTAAATCTTAAAGTAATATAAAATATATTTTTTATAATATATTTTCTCTCTCCTATTTTTTTCTCAAACCTTTCTCAAATCTTTCAAACCATTCCCAAATCCAAATCCAATTCTAAACCCACCTACAAACCAAACGGGCCCAATGGTGTATAAATTGTACTCCCTCCGTCCCAAAATTATTGTCCACTTTGAATTTTCAAAGTCAAAATGGTTCAACTTTGATCACAAATATATATTTTTTTATTATATAATACTTGATGAAAAATTATACCATTGAAAAGTAGACTTAAAACCCAATCTATTTATATATTTTGCATCAAATATTATATAACACTCACAAAAATATTTATGGTCAAAGTTGAAGAAAAAAGACTAAAAAAGTCAATACTGGACAATAAATTTGGGACAGAGGGAGTATGTGTTAATGCATTTGTGCTTTAAATATTTGTAAATAGTAGCTTAATTAGATTGTACAATATAGTAAAACGGTTGTATATTTGAGTGATAGGTGATTTAAATTAGGGGTGGCAATCGAGTCGTGTTTGTGTTAACCTATTCGGGTTCGCGTGTTGGCGGGTTAATATAACCTCTACCCAAACACGACCCATTTATTAATCGTGTCAAGAAACTCAACCCTAACCCACACCTGTATAACACGTGTAACCCGTTTAACCTGTTTAAGTAAATATGTCAAACATTGAATAAGGTTTGCGTGGTTTGTGATTTAACTAGTTTGAATGCAAAAATGATATAATGATCTAAAATATGATAAAAATAACATAGCAATAAATATACGACAATTTTCTGACGTCGATTTCAATGATATCTGAGATATATTCGTAATTCACTCATATTAACTACATAAAAAAGAAGACATTTAATCCACATCCAACATAAAAACCAGGTTATATATTATATTTTCAGAGTCTTATATACTTAAACAGGTTCACGGGTTGACCTGTTTAACACTTACCCAACCCAAACACGACCCGTTTATTAAACGGGTTAGACGGGTTGACCTGTTTTTGACCCAAACCAGTTTAACTTCGTGTCGGGTTCGTGTTGTTTATCGTGTCGTGTCGAGAATTGCCACCCCTAATTTAAATAGTATATTAATTATATGTGTTAATGTATTAATGCCTTAAATAATTGTAAATAGTGTTTTTTTTTTTTTTTTTTTTTTTACTTATAATGCTTAAAATGTATAGATAAACTTGTATTGATTTCATAGCAAAAGTAATACAATTTTTTCATTATAAGCAAGTATTGAATCTTAATTTTTTAAATCTTCTTTTATAAGCAAGTCTCAAATGCTTTATAAAGTAGTATAGATAATCTCATGTAGCGCACGTATATGTGTACAAGTGTATTCAATTATTGGTTTTCACTTGCTAATGACCATTTAATGTTTTTCAACCACTTAAGCATGACATTCATTTAATTTAAGAATAGACGAATATCCTCACAAAGCGATGGCGTAGAGCGTCAAATAATTTTATTGCGAACTTGTGTTTTGGGGGTGACAATTGACGCAATTTACGAGTTCAACTTGTAGATTTGCGAGAACTTTTTTACAGGTTATAAACGAAAAGTGATAAAAGTTGGAGGATTAAATAATATTTAAACTATTAATTTAGTGATAGATGCCGTTACCATTTCTAATTAAGGGTATTTTATTTAATTGGACTTTACTCATTTTGTAAGTTTTTAAGTTTAAAGAAAATGATGTAAAGGCATTATAAATAGCATAGATTAGGGCTTGAGTCGAGAATTGGCCTGTAAATAACAATTTCCTTTGCCAAGGCAGCAATTGAACTAATTTTTATGATAACGAATATCCAAGCACGAATCAATAGCTTCATGAACTTGATTAACTCGGCTCAGAAAAGATAAGAGACCGAATATAGATAAAATACGAATTGGAATCATTTTCATACCAGCATGGTACGGCACATGTTATGTCTATTAAGCAACATGGTGAAGTTTACGGAGTTTGAGTCAAGTTGAACAAAAGTTTAGCTCATTAACAACCCTAATTACATATTACATGGAGGTCGATAGGAATTTGACATTAGTTCTCAAACTTTCTGTAAGAAAACGGTTACACTTTTAGTAATAAAATTTATAGTAAATAAAGAGCTAAAAAATAAATACAGGTAGAATAGAGGTAGAGACAGAAGACAAACTCTAAATAACGATAATTAATTAAAACAGTAAAATAGTCAAAAGATTTACTTGATCACAAACAGATTTCAGCAACGAAGTACTAAAGAGTCTAGGCACGTGTTTGACACGGCTTCCTTTAATCAGATTCACCGTCTGTTTCTCAGGTTACAACAATCGAAACTAATAAGTTGTAATGTTAGACTTAACAAAACTACATGAAATTTCACATTGGGAGACGTGTATTCCTTATGTTGGTATTTATTGATTTGATGTGTGTAAAAACTTATGGAATTAGGGTCTCTCACAATAGACTCCTCCCAAGTTTAACCATCCCACAAATGTGGGATAGAAGACAAACCAATGTTCCTCTTGAAGCATGATACCGAATGCCTAACTTTGAGATGCGATATCTCATATATGTAGTATTACTTACATATATGACACAAATATATAGATAATTGTGTCAAAAGTTGGTCAAAAAAAAAAAAAAAAAAAAAAAAAAAAANCCGATCTATCATATGTCAGCTTGAAAGAATTTATAAGTGTGCTTTAGCAATTTACTTGGTAAACATATTACACTATTCAAGAATCACCATAATTATTGTGAAAAATTAAAGTGAAGAAATCAATTCTTACTCAAAGAACATGTAGATTGTTAAATTCCAACAAGAATGTTTGACATCTACAAACAACTCGCACAAGATATTCAATGTCTATTTCCATCCTTTTAAGTCATAATTTCTTCTCAACCAGCAACTTTCATCGGTCTACATATAAGCTCCATAGACGACATGTTAAAGACACGACTTAGACTAACTCAGTAGCCTGCTTATATCATACGAAGTAATTCTATAAGATTTCAAGGATCTCTGTGATCAAACGATTACAAAGGGGACACGAACCTTTTTTTAACCACATCGCTCTAGAACACACTCTACAATAGGTATGCCCACATGGGATCAACGCGGCCCCTTTATTCCTCTCCGTGCACAAAGAGCACATATTACGAATCTCTTCGTCTTCATCCGCCACCTTATCATCTGGACAATGATCAATATCTTCATACAATCTAAAAATCGACTTCAAAGGCTTCACCTTATTCCCGCCATTTTGTCCAACTTTTGTTCTCTTACGATCTGCAGCCAATGCAGTTGCAAGGTTCATAGTAATAGTACCATGGTCAGGTGATTCTTGGACAATGGTTTCAAAAGTTGTCGGAGAATGATCACCTCTAATGATCAAAGGCTCTTCGTCTTTGTCGGTGTCGAGAAACCACTTAGAGGAGCCGCAAAATCCCATGATATTGATCCGTTTTAAACCGAGCCGTTTTTTGAGGTTGTTCCATGAAGGCCAACGTCGTCTATTGCCACGGTTCATTTTGACGGGATTGTTTAACGTTTGAACTCGAACAGAATCAAATAGGGAACTCATTTGCATTATGTTACTCTGAATATAAGTAAAATACTAAAACACATGCATCATGCATAATGTGAGTACTTCATGTTTTGATTGTTTATTGTATAATTTGGAGCAATATGTGTTTGTAGCTGTAAAATGAAGAGCAAATAGAGAAAGAAGAATGAAGTGAGAAAAAGGTGTGTGTGAATAAAAGCCGGAGCAAAATGAATTTCAATAATAACAATTTAAGAATATTGTACATGGGAGCCAAACGTACAAAATGAAAACCAACTTTATGGCTTTTCCTTTTACGAGTAGTTTGTAACAACCAACTTTAGAAAGATTGCTAAATAAATTCCATATTTTTACAGTTTCTACGGATTGTAACTATCGTTTGATCATCTTTCAAAACTCATAATTTTAACATGGGTACCAAAGTTTGTAAACAGATGCAACTTAATTTCTAAAAATTGCTACTCCGCGCGTTCTACAAAAAGTGTTCACCAAACTATTTACGTTTGTTTCAAAATTATCGAGTTTTTATATTCCATGTTTACTTACTTTTACCTCTCTACATATTTTTACATCCTTTATTACTTCTTAAAAGTCCATGCTAACTTATTCAATCTTTATAAACTCTTGCGTTACCCATTTCTAAACAAGTTATAAGTTTTAGCTTTTAAATTCTATTGGTTAATGGTCTACAGTATCTACAACTTTTATTTACATCCTTATGACCTTATCTAACCAAGTTTTGATCGATTTACGTTGTGCGCATAAACGTTACACTAAACACTTATGCATCATATTACAAATACAATTATTTGCCGCTATAAAATACCGTTTATGCCCGGATACTCGTCCAGTATATACACTTATGTTGCAGTCATTGGTTTACTTATACTACTCCATGGACAAAGTCACTTCGATACCGGGTGTCGCACGGTCAATCAGTTAGTTGGTTATAAGTGACCAAATGTTACAATAATAATATAATATAAAAATGTCGTTTTTAAATATGTGCAACTCTCCATAATATTCGTGTGCTACTTTCTTTATTTGGTGCAGTGATGCAAAGCTACCCGTATAGGCTTTAGGGGGTCGGTTCACTAGTTTATATAAAGCTTCCNTAATTTGGAGCAATATGTGTTTGTAGCTGTAAAATGAAGAGCAAATAGAGAAAGAAGAATGAAGTGAGAAAAAGGTGTGTGTGAATAAAAGCCGGAGCAAAATGAATTTCAATAATAACAATTTAAGAATATTGTACATGGGAGCCAAACGTACAAAATGAAAACCAACTTTATGGCTTTTCCTTTTACGAGTAGTTTGTAACAACCAACTTTAGAAAGATTGCTAAATAAATTCCATATTTTTACAGTTTCTACGGATTGTAACTATCGTTTGATCATCTTTCAAAACTCATAATTTTAACATGGGTACCAAAGTTTGTAAACAGATGCAACTTAATTTCTAAAAATTGCTACTCCGCGCGTTCTACAAAAAGTGTTCACCAAACTATTTACGTTTGTTTCAAAATTATCGAGTTTTTATATTCCATGTTTACTTACTTTTACCTCTCTACATATTTTTACATCCTTTATTACTTCTTAAAAGTCCATGCTAACTTATTCAATCTTCATAAACTCTTGCATTACCCATTTCTAAACAAGTTTTAACTTTTAAATTCTATTGGTTAATGTTCTACAATATCTACAATTTTTATTTACATCCTTATGACCTTATCTAACCAAGTTTTGATCAATTTACATTTTACGCATAAACATTACACTGAACACTTATGCATCATATTACAAATACGACTATTTAACGCTATAAAATCTCGTTTATGCACGGATACTCGTCTAGTATACTAATATACACTTATGTTGCGGTCATTGGTTTACTTATACTACCCATGGACGAAGTCACTTGATGGCGGGTATCGTACGGACCACAGTTGGTTTTAAGTGACCAAGTGTACAATAATATAGAAAATGTCGGTTTTAGATACGTGCAACTCTCGATAATATTTGTATAGTATGATACTTTCTTTATTGGGTGCATTGATGCAAACAGAAGAAACCATCCCGAAGATATTAGGTCCGCCCATGCTGCAACTCTCGATAATATTTGTATAGTATGATACTTTCTTTATTGGGTGCATTGATGCAAACAGAAGAAACCATCCCGAAGATATTAGGTCCGCCCATGCTACCCGTACGTATAGGCTTTAGGGGGTACGTTCACTAGTTTATATAAAGCTTCCCTAGCTAAGTCGGGCAAATTGCTCATCCTAACAATGAACATTAATTTGTATGTAGGTAGTGTATACCGACATAAACGACTGATTAAATATCTTTTACGCTATTGATTTGCTACCGACAAACATATCCAATGCAGGTTGAGGAAACATGACATATGGAATATAAAGTTGGACTTTTCATAAAGTCATAGTTGGAGGATGTGAAGTAAAGAAGAAATTAGTTGGGTTAACGTCATTGGCCTTTGATTTAGATTACTCATTTCATGCATGATCAATTGGATACTGTTTTTATTTTTAATTATTTGATATCTATAAAAAGAAAATATATTTGTTTAAAATTTTAAAACTTAAAATTGTGTAATGTTATAAGATTAAAATCACTTTGCTTATTAAAACAAATACAGTCTATTAAATATCAAATATTTAAATACTTAATTACAATATAAATTACTAGCTAACTTTTTTTTCCTTTTTTTTTTTCTTTTTTTTTTTTTTTTTTTTTTTTTTTTTTTTGGGTAAAAAGGTTACTCCCGCTAAAATAAAATTACTAACTTTCTTCAATCTCACTACGTCACACTGGTAAAATAAATAAATAAAAATAAATAAATAAAGGGAGGTGATTGGCACACTCTCAAATTTTATTGGGACACTCCATTTTACAAATAGTTAAAGCAAGTTATATCTAATGTACAACTGTCTGTTGCACACAGTGGAGTGTCCAATAATTTTTAAGAGTGTGCGAATCATTTCCCATAAATAAATGTACACACAAATGACGCTACTATACCTCATCGTCC
>LBNU01028115.1:137064-158839 GCA_014162995.1 Artemisia annua | reverse complement strand
TTTTTTTTTTTTTTTTTTTTTTTTTTTTTTTTGGGTAAAAAGGTTACTCCCGCTAAAATAAAATTACTAACTTTCTTCAATCTCACTACGTCACACTGGTAAAATAAATAAATAAAAATAAATAAATAAAGGGAGGTGATTGGCACACTCTCAAATTTTATTGGGACACTCCATTTTACAAATAGTTAAAGCAAGTTATATCTAATGTACAACTGTCTGTTGCACACAGTGGAGTGTCCAATAATTTTTAAGAGTGTGCGAATCATTTCCCATAAATAAATGTACACACAAATGACGCTACTATACCTCATCGTCCTTAGGCATGAATAATTATCTCCTTTAGATAAAGTGAGCATTTACAATGACGTCATTATCATCATATAGACAACGTATTTATCACTAAAATTTTCAAGTAAAACTATGTATGTCACTTAAAAAGTAATCAGTTCAATAACCTCATAGTAACAAAAATTACATGCATATTTTAACACGATATGCACACCACACAAGTAATGTACGCACATCACTTATTGTCTGGGTATCACGTTCCCTCTATATACAAAAGTCCTGCCAGGAAATGGAAATCTACCCATGATTGGTGGGGGAATGTGGGTCAAGAAACTATTGTGGGATACATCCATCATCAAAAGGGCTTTAATTATTGACCTCTTTTAAGTCTTTTACACCTCTTTCTTTTTTATATTTGCAAAAGGATCCAAATACACAGGTTTATAATCATCCATTGCTTAATAAAATAGCATATTCGTCGTTCAAAAGCTAGAGTTGGTTAAAACACACTCCGTATTTGTTATAACTTGATTATTGATATGTAAAACTGATCATGAAAGACAACATTCTGCTTAGACCTCTAATTGTGTGGCAATCAAGACAAAAAAGTTATTCATCGCTTTAAATTTGAGAAGAAAAAAAATAGTTTTGGATGTTCAATATAAGAAGTCAATTAACAGAATTGCTATGTCGCAGCCTCACGGGAGAGCACATTCTTCCTCATGTTTCATTATTCATGTTTTATGACATAGATGTTTTGCCTATATAATGTCTTCTTACTTGTCAATTGTTTCGATTGGATCCGAAATATGAGAAAGAAGTCAAAAGGCAGTGGATCTTTATAATGTTCTCAATAAGATGGATATGGCTGATTAATCAACTCTTAACTTCTAATGCCGACATCACGCTAGGGAGTAAGGATATGGTAGGTCTGGAACTTAGGATACGTGTTGCTTTAAGAACCTACATCCCAAAAGCTCATATGAGATCATGAATTTATTGATCTATATTTATTAGTTCGTTACCTGAGCAACCCTATGGCCTAAATGTTCATATTGGGTCCAGAATTAACTGATCTCATACCTTTTAGGCTTTTATTATAATTGGTACTTAGAGCATGATGCGGATATGTTTTATACGATCATGTTATAGGTAAAACTAGTTACTATAATTGGTACTTAGAGCATGATGCGGATATGTTTTATCAGATCGAGTGACTCATGACTAAACTTCTTTGTTGGTTGTTTAAATCAACGGGACACTTCTCTAATCCTTTCATTAATGATTAAATGATTGTGCCCTTCGTGATCGCTGCCTAATTCTGGCCTCTCTAACTTTAGGGCTATAAACAAAATAATAATGTGTTTATTACAGCCTTGATAAATTCTAAAAATTAATGTTAAGTTGGTGCAAATTCTTTGACTTTGTTACTAAATCTTTGCATTTAACAAACAACCTCTCTATAATTTTGTTTCTTATTTACTTGAGTAGATTGTCCTACATACTTATATACATATATATACCCATTAGCTGGATTTGATTTTTTTTTGGGACCAACAATTTTATTGAAGATCTCATCCAAAATAGGAGCTAGCTAGTGGAAGGAAATGTAACAAGAGAGGGCACTCCAGCATAGAGAATCGACTTAAACAAAAAATGTTTACTCCACACACACAAACATAGCGCTTAGTACGTAACCAACAAAAATTATAAGAGGAAACTAACTTAGATCCAACCCGAGAAAAGAAACTAAAAAAGAATCAGTCCGTAAGTATCCAACATCCAGCAGCACTGCCATCAGAAATGAGTCTTAGAACATCGATTGAGATCCAAAGACGAGACGAAGACTTTATAATGGAGGAAAGATTTTCATGAATATACCTTGCTTTGTCGATTGGGATTGCATGTACAAGTGTACAACCATATCAGCAACATTATATTGGAAGTGGAACATCATGGTTAGAGACAATATGGAAGGAAATAATAAAACATTCAGCTTGTTACGGATAACTTATATTGAACCATAACTGGCTTGAACCATAGCCGGACCATTAAGAGAACTCAAAGTCTGGACTGATAATGCAAGCTGATACGAGTATATACATATTCAAAGTCATTCAAACAAAAGTGTACAAGATCTTAAAAGAACTAAGTTTAGACTACTTTACTAGTACCTAATATTGATCAAAAGGTATCAAAAAATTCGTTATTTACGTGTATAGCCGAAACCAATTATCTTAACAAATTAATATGCTAATACAAATTCAGTTTATGTTATCACAAATTTTTTTTTTTTTTTTTTTTTTTTTTTTTTTTTTTAACGGCAAAATTTTTTAAACTAGCAAGAAGCTAGAAAAGAGATTTCAAAGAAATAAAATGGGGGTTTTTAAGCCAAGCCTCCCATGAAAACAATATGTTACACCGATTATGACACCACTTAAAAGAGAAAGACACTATATCATCAAAAATCACCGAACGAGAAAGAGGATTATCATCAAATAAAATGGGGGTTTTTAAGCAAAGCCTCCCATGAAAACAATATGTTATCACAAGGAAAATGATTAGGATGCCTAATTCACATGACTAATTATATGCCTACTCCATTCATTGTTGAACACATGGATCCTACTATCTTTTTCTTTTTACATATACCATTGATTTTGCCACATGTCTTAAGATCTTTGTTAGACAAAAAATTAGGCATACCAATTAGGTATGCCAATCACCACTCTTATCACAAATCTGTCTAAGAGTTTTGTTCTCAACAAAGATGCCTGAGTTTAAGTGGATAATTTTCATTTGGTTTTGTGTCTATTATCCAAAATGAGGGCCAGTGGCCCAACACAAAGTAGTCCATAAAAACTAATTCAACCCAAAAAAAAACTCCCGCATTCGCCACACGTTTAATTAAGTTTAACTCATTGTTTGACCTCTGAGGGGATACAAGCCTTACTGTTTGTTGGTATCAAATTTATGGAAAATGTAGTTGTCATTTTTAGATTAACCAATGATGATGTATGGATCATTTGCCATAGATTATGCTGTTGTTTTTACTTTTATGTTTGCTTTATTGTGAGGTGGCTGTTGCATTACAAAGCAAATATAGTAGTCCCTCCGTCTCAAATTAATAGTTCACGTTTCTTTTTTTGGATGTCCCAATTTAATTGTGTACTAAATATATACATGGAAGTCTGGTCGAGTTTACCATATTACCCTTGCTTAAAACTCTTATTACAAACTTTAAAAAATATATAAATTAATTAGTTAAGAGTAAAACTGTTATTCTGCAAAAAAAAAGACAGAGAAAACAGTAATAATCATGTTTTTCTTAAGCTGGACAATAATTTTGAAACAAAAAGAACATGAAGATTGGTTATAAATGTAGTCAGTGGTAGAATGAATTGGTAAATATTGTTGATTGAATGCATGTTTTTTCTCAAAGTTGTATTCATTGTATTGTACGTACATTTTTTGTAACTTGTTTCTATTCAAACAACTAAAACAAGTATAAATTTGGTTGGATCAATTCTACAAAAAAGTAGCCCAATGCAAAAACCAACCAAACCTAAACGCAAAACTTTACAACACACAAACCTACACTTATTAGGTTTTACCTTCATTGTTCATTATTCACGCATTCACCGTCACAATAAACACCTCCATACCCCTACCCCACCACCCACCCTACCCCCTACCCCCTTTCCTAAAACCCCACATTTATCTCGATACCTTCACTTTACACCATTCTCATGTTCCCTTTCCCTTCCACTCCACGCCAATAATTCCATTTCCATTCCCTCCCTTCATTTCATCTTTCCCTCTCTTCCCAAAAACCACAGAAAAAAAAAGTAAAAAAAAAAAAATGGAAACACAAACACCCGCCGAAACCTTAAACCAAACAGTTGCCCTCCTCAACACCCTCCTGCCATCGACTCTATCCATCACTTTATTCCCATCTAGATGGCAAACACTTCGTACTAAACTAGCATCTCTCAAATCGCTTGTATCTGAACTAACCTACTCGTCTCACTGGCCTGATAACGAGCTTTTGTCACATCTCCTTCCCAATATTTTGACAACTTTACAACGTGTCAATATCTTATGCACCCAATGCACAAACCGCGGATTAGTCACCGGGAAGCTTTTAATGCAAAGTGACCTCGATATGGCAACTGGGTGGTTGTCGAAACAGATACACGACCTAGATTTGCTACTAAGGTCGGGTGTCTTACGTTATGACAATGCTTTGGTCCTGTCACAGCCTGTCCCAGGTTCGAACAAGGAGGATTTGTGTTTTTTTATCCGAGATTGTTTTACGAGGTTGCAGATCGGTGGAGTTGAGTTTAAGAAAAAGGCTTTGGAGTCTTTGATTGAGCTGCTTTTAAACGATGAAAAAGCGGCTAGTGTTGTTGCGAAAGAAGGTAGTATTGGGTACTTGATAAATTTATTTGATGTGAATGTGCATAGGGAGCAGTCTGTTACTGTTATATCTATGCTTTGTAATAATGATGTGTCTCGCAAGATTGTGTTTGAGCAAGGCGGGCTAGGCCCACTGTTGAGGATAGTTGAATCTGGATCGGTTCAGCTTAAGGAAAAAGCGGTAATGGCTATCGAAGCCATTACCGCTGATCCTGATAACGCGTGGGCCGTTTCGGCCTACGGGGGTGTTTCGGTGCTTTTGGAGGTGTGTAAGTCGGGTTCTTTGGCTGCACAGTCTCACGCGATTGGTGCGATAAGGAACGTTGCGAATAGTGAGGATGTTCGTGTTTCGTTAGGTGAGGAGTGTGGGGTTCCTGTTATTGTTGAGATGCTTGTTTCGGGTTCGGCTTCTGCGAAGGAAAAGGCCGCGAATTGTATTGCGATTTTGGCGAGTTTGAGCGAGTATTTTCGGGCTGTGATTATGGAACAGAAAGGGTTGCAGAAGCTTTTGATGTTGCTGCATCAATCTTCGAATCCTGATACTTTAGAACATGTGTTGGATGCTATTCACGCGTTATCACTAACAGATTCGGTTAATCGTTTGTTGTCATCGTCTACGAATTTTATATCGCAATTATCCGGAATTATAAAACAAGGAAACTTTACTTTACAGCAAATATCCGTGTCGATTTTGGCTAATTTATCGATTAGTGACAGTAATAAACGTTTAATATCCGGATGTATGGGATCCCTAATGAAACTAATCGAATTTACCAAACCCTTAGGGTTACAAGAGGCTTGTTTAAAAGTTTTGGTGGCTTTGTTGTCCGTGAAACCGAACCGAAAGGAATTTGTGAAGGACGAAAAGAATATGATGAGATTAGTTCAGATGTTGGATCCGGTTAACGAATCCGTGCCGAACAAAATTCCCGTGGCGATTGTGCACGCATTGATGTCCGGAGGAAGTAACGGTTGCCGTAAACGTTTAGTGGATGCCGGTGCTCAAGGCTATTTACAAAAGCTGAATGAGATGAACATCGCTGGAGCTAAGAAAGCGCTCCAGAGACTCTCCGGCAACCGGCTGAAGAACATTTTCAGCCGCGGTTGGAGGGAATTGTAAAAAGGCTCTAATCCCTCGAGAAAAAGGTAAATTCTTTTTCATTTTTTAACAGAAAAAATCCTTAAATTACACGTGTCACTCATTTAGCAATGCCACGTTAGCATTATGTTAGGTTAATACAGTTAAAATGACGAAATCACCCTCTAATAGAGTTTTTAGTCCTTTGTAAGTTGTAACTTGTAACCATTGACTGCTTTGTAAGTTGAGACCCTACCAAAAAGTCACAAGGGAACATTTGTCACGTGGTAGGGGCATGGAAGTGGGACCCACTTGTCTAGGCGAGGTGTATACTCAATCACTCATGTATGTGATATCACATGACTCACAGTTTCGTGTATTGAGTCCGTGAGATAAGATTTACGTGATCCTAAATAATGTGCATAAAATTAGGAGTAGTCACATTATTATCGTTGTTGCATGTGGTGCATTAAGGTAGATTTTGCTTAAAAAACTAGCCGAACATTAAATAGATTGTTTGAATTTTAGCTCTTGAAAGCGACGATAAAATCATCCTTAAAGATACAGGAAGGTCGTGTTGTCAAACCGTAAACAAACCATATATGTTAGTTTTGCTGTATCTCTCAAAGTTATAAATCGGCTGGGAAACTCTGACCTCATGATCAGTTTTGTTGTATTTAATAAAAAACTGATTATTTAACCCCTATATAGTCCGAAAATTAATTTTCTCATACTACGCTAGGATGAGATTGGGTATTGTTGTCGTTGATAATACCATAATGAATTTCCAAATGGTGAATCCAAACACCACCTTTGCAACCATAAAAAAAATCCCTGGACAAAAGGCTTTATGCAAGTAACTTTTTTTTTGGTAGTATGTTGCATATAGTTGATTTATAAAATTAAGTACTTATGATTCGGTTAGTTATTTAACTAAAAAAATTTCTAATAATTGCAGGAAGCTTGGTTTGGACTCATCTAACTACTGGTCTTGCAAAAGAAGCCACCTACCAAACACATCTTGGTAAAATACCCTACATAATATGCTGTCTGCTATAAAAAAAAATTCCCCCAAAACAAGATTAGTTAAAATACAAAACTTATATTTAACGGTATGGATGCGGTTTTTAGGTAGTATCCTCGTTTTTTTCTGGTTAGCGATCATTGTTTGTTTTGTATCTTTTATAATGTACATTAGATGAGGCTGCTTGTTTTTAATGTAATTGCCAAATCTTAGTTAGGAAGTGTGAATGTCGAAAACATGTTCTTGAGTTTGTTTTATATAATACCTTACATTCATATTTATACTCTTTGTATTATTACCTAAGTACATTGTAATAATTTGTCCGGATAAAACCCACGAACGGTTCAGTTTTCAGTTCGGGTCGGTTAGATTTAATCCTCGTTGCGATCGGAGTCACGGAGGATTTTAACAAGAGTAGTTGGAAATGACATAAAGAAGTAGGGGCTATTTCTCAAGACGTTGATGTGTCGTTTTCAAATTTATTTGTGTGACCAAAACAAAGCTGAATCTTAGTTCGTGATCTTTTGTTGGATTTTATTCATCTATTATCATGAAAATGACCAAACGGAATAAGATGGTAAATAATTGTTTATCTTTTATTAGCGGCTGGGCCCACGTGAGTTCATGAGAATTTGTGAATGCGTTTTGATTAAGAAAATAAAATTGGAAGTATAGAAGGGAGAAAGAAACGGCGTAATTAAAGGGGGGCATAAAAGAAGCTACCAAGAATTTTAATATTGCTTTTGGCCTATTTACATGATGAAAAAGAAATATGAAAATATGATTAAGTCTTTGGTGGCTTTGTTTATTTGACAGGAGTTGGAATGACCAAAAGATGTAATAACTTAACAAAATGATAGGCAATTGAGAACAAGCAATAAACAAGTATAAACCCAAGCTTTTATTGACCATCAACTCATAGGACCCAAGTGTATTCAAATAATTGTAGTATTGCACTTGCTTGTAATATTGTGTTTGCTTTTTAATAGAGAGATCACCATCAGATAGATCTGAAGTAAAAAAATACGTAATAATGAGGGAGAAGTGACCTCATGTCGATTTAATTGTTGTGTTACGCAATTTACATATTTCATTTTGGTTGTGTGACTAGTCCGGGTGACTGCCAAAGGGTTGATTACCCTTTAAACCCATCAAGCATAATAAAGGATGATAATACCATAAAAACACAAACAAGAGTCATGAGTCTAGGCTATGGTGGTTATTGCATTTGTGTGTGAATTAAACAACATACCACCAGTCTGTGAGTGGAACCTTATTAGCTACACCAAACAATAAAGATGGTGTTTTTATGATCAAAGGCAAAGGGGTCCAGAGTGTTGTCATGCGTCTTGTGATATATCTATCCCTTCAAAGCAATTGCATGTACTAGCTGTAAAGCTTCAGAACCCCCCTCATTACTCTTCTGGCCTTTGGCCCCTTTAGCATTTGCTTCCTCATTTCTCCAATCCTTTGGCGCCAAACACTTTGAAATTACTATAATACCCTTTGTTTTCGTGGCAAAAAAAAAAAAAAAAAAAAAAAAAAAAAAACACATCTTGCCAAACAACAAGCTGTACTATATGTGAATAAAGTTGCATGTGCAATAGATTTTTCATCTTTTTCTTTCTTTTTTGGTGTCTTTCCAAAAGTGCCCCCTAAGATTTGCAATGGAGGAGGCTTGGGTCTACTATATTAAGTTGTAGGGGTTTAGGTTTGTTGGTTATTTGTTATATTAAGTAGGAATGACATAAAATATCATATACAATCTTATCTATTACTCAATCAATGATAGAACAAAGGTTTCAAGTGATGGGTAGAGTTAAAGGCATAAGATTCTCCACCTTATATGCCAATTATTTGAGTTCAAAGGTGTTTTGTTTGTATTCTATGTTCTGTAAAGATATGCCCATGTATCTAACTATAAAATTAGAATACAAGTATCACCTTTTACAAATGCTCACAATCTTGCCATTGAAGTTCAATTTTATACTTATCTTTTTGGGTGTTATACGCGTGTTAGGAACTTGGCATGTTCAAACAAACTATGCATTTGCCCATCATGCAAAACATAGAAAAACAACATAAATTTATATAAGCCATGTTGGCTAGAAATGTGATTACAAACTTATGTAGTTTAACAATTTCCATTAGTCTGAAGAATGTGAAAATGGGACTAAAGAAATGAAGTATTTAGCATAAAAAAAGAAGGTGTTTTTTTCTTTATTCTTGTGGGAAAAGAGAAAAAGAAAAAGGGCAAGGAGGTTAAGTCAAACCCCTAAAAAGGGGAGTTTTTTACATGTAAAAATATTGCTTTCAAGTTTCAACGCATTTTACTTTGGAAAAATTGCTTTCATATCTTTGAGAATTCAACCTACATGGCCTTATTGTTAACCATAAGTTTTTGGACTTTTAGTACAAGTCAAAACAAAGAATTGGAGATTTAATGAAGCCTTGTGACTTTGGTGTTCATATTACCGACTTAAAGAACTACTGGAAGGAGACATTTTTATGTTCAAAACGGATACATAGAGCATTTGTTTTTATCATGACTTATTGTGGCACAATCAAAGCTCAAAGCGACAAGCGAAACCAATGGAGCTTTCGTAGGAAATTTGAAACGAGGATTTGCACTAAACTAACCACAAGTCCACTATGAACAAAAGAAAACAGAGCCAACAAATTCGTATCAAGTTTTAACACATTTTGAATCTAGTTTATATGTTATTGCAAGTTACTTTTTACAGCATGTAAACAAATATGTACTTGCTATGTAAGGGACCAAGTCCTTGTTTAGATCATGGTTCTTGCCTTGTTTACATTTCGCAGTCTTGAAAAGCATATCAATCTATATAACCAAGGACAGAACAAGAATACAAATTGACTAGGTGTATTTTACAAAAATTAAACAAGACTGTTAACATAATTTATATATATATTTTTTTTGATCGAATGCATTTAGGAAAATTTGGTGATTTTTGCAAACATTAACGCTACGCACCATTGCACCAACAATCCATGGGTGTTCCGTGAACCCTGAGACCCACCTTAGTTACGTCATTGTATATAACGTTAAGAAACATAAAAGAGAAACGACAAAATCACATGGACTTCACATTATAACTCTTGATATATATGTGAATTCAAAATGACATTTTGTGGTATTGAAGTTGAACATGCGTTACACGATATATTTGCTTTCTCATTTCGTTAGGACCATACAGATAAAGTGAATCATTTTGATAAAAATCTGTCCAATTTGATCATACATTCATAATAATGAACTTGTTACAAGCTAATAAGTAAATAAAGAAGTACTCCGTGTAAGTTAAGGAACTGTTTCTTTTGCGCATAATGGATCAAAAATCATCATGTACTCACAAATCATAACAATTTGCTAGAAATACATGAAGCAACTATACTATTACTAATTTTGAAAATGGGGGAGTTTATACGGACCCTCCCATAAGGAGGGTTTCCTGAGGCCCTATGCATTGACAGACATTCCATGTTAGGTTAATATGTGCTGACTCAAACCGGAAAACGAACACGGAAAGTGGTCACTATACGTCTACACGTGTTTCTTGTGTCTTTTAATCGGGTTCATAAATGACTACTACAGGAATTTGGTTTAATGGTTCTGAAGTAGTAGTTGAACCAATAACATTAGGGAAATTTGATGAAGAAGTAGTTGAACTAATAACATAAGGGAAATTTGATAAAAGTTGTTTCACTATACAGACTATAGAGTTACACACTCTTTCACTTAATTTTCTGTTGCAAAATTGCATTCTTTGTGGCGTTCTCATGCCTTTTTAAAAAAAAAAAAAAAAAAAAGTCGAAAAAGCCTTTNAGCGGTTGCTTGAGGTTAATGTGGTACTTCAGCCGCATTCCATTGTACTTTCATCTTTTCTTTGGTTTTAATATATTTTACCGGGGTGGAGTTCCCTTTACCCAAAAGTTGAACATGCGTTACACGATATATTTGCTTTCTCATTTCGTTAGGACCATACAGATAAAGTGAATCATTTTGATAAAAATCTGTCCAATTTGATCATACATTCATAATAATGAACTTGTTACAAGCTAATAAGTAAATAAAGAAGTACTCCGTGTAAGTTAAGGAACTGTTTCTTTTGCGCATAATGGATCAACAATCATCATGTACTCATAACAATTTGCTAGAAATACATGAAGCAACTATACTATTACTAATTTTGAAAATGGGGGAGTTTATACGGACCCTCCCATAAGGAGGGTTTCCTGAGGCCCTGTGCATTGACAGACATTCCATGTTAGGTTAATATGTGCTGACTCAAACCGGAAAACGAACACGGAAAGTGGTCACTATACGTCTACACGTGTTTCTTGTGTCTTTTAATCGGGTTCATAAATGACTACTACAGGAATTTGGTTTAATGGTTCTGAAGTAGTAGTTGAACCAATAACATAAGGGAAATTTGATAAAAGTTGTTTCACTATCTTTTATATAATAAAACAAAACCCCAAGTGGGGACTTTTTCATTTTGAAAAACTCAACCTTCCTTTATTAAGTAATATTTTAATTATAATTTTTTATTATTAAAGATAATCATTTAAAAAGTTTATCTTTTGTGTTTATCTCCTACTTATGTAGTATATCAACAAAACAAATTTAAAGATTAAATTATTTGTTTTTTAATAAAAAAAATATATCATTTAAAAAATTTTAAAAAAAAAAAACCCGCGCGTGCGCGGGCATTATAACTAGTACAGACTATAGAGTTACACACTCTTTCACTTAATTTTCTGTTGCAAAATTGCATTCTTTGCGGCGTTCTCATGCCTTTATGAGAGAGAGAGAGAGAGAGAGAGAGAGAGAGGAAAAAAAAAAAAAAAAAAAAAAAACCACCGAAAAAGCCTTTTAAATGTACATTTTTTTTTTCTCTTTTTTTTTACTTTTTTTTCTTACTTTTCCACCTCATAGTTAAAGCCTCAACATCTCTAATTATGTTATGTTTTACATTCTAAAAATCATACCATTCAATCCATAATATTTTCCTCTTTAATTTCAATTCAATTTCGATATTGTTTTGGTTAAAAATAAACAAGACGAATATAATTTTTCTAAAAATATATCGATATCCATCGATAGTCTAGGCACTTCATTATCGTGACTTTTCAGATCTTTTAAAATGATTTAATGCATTCAGATTTGAATGTGGAACATCGATAGGAAACGAGTAGCTACGACATGAAAGTAACATGCTTTTTTCACGTAATCTAGCATTCTCTTTACTTATAAATAGTTGGTATGCTACACATCCTCATACATCCCTTCTAATTACTATATGTTTCAATATCTTGGCATTGTTAACCTTTTCTCTTACCAATTCAATTTATGTAATGCACACGTCACATCTCAAATGTTACTAATATGTTGTCTGCATGTAATAAACTTATGGACTACAAGGTCACACAATCAAACCGAATTTAAACTTAAGTCTTTATCACTGAACGTTGAACAATGCAAACTTCATCTTGTTGCTCCACAAGTCTTGATCACTCCACGTCGTATGCATTGGAGTCGTCATTTCATGATAAAGCAACATCTGGGTTTATCAAAGAGAGGCACTGTGTTGGGTAAACCTTTGTTCAGAAAACTCTCCTAATTGTTGGTCAGGAAGCACTATTAAGACCGTGTCAGCGCTTGTCTCTTTACACAACAACGACGATGCCTTTTGCATCAACTTTTTTGGGCTCTCATTTTCTTAGAGTCCATGTGCAATAATATCGTTTTCGAACTGTAAAAGAGACTCTTCTTGTAGGAGCCGACACTGTTCCGATGCTCTTCCCTTAGAAAGATAATTTGGTACTAGATCCCCTGTCATGCAATATGCAACGACAAGTTTCACTGAAAGAACTAATCATAGTCATGCAAATATCAATGTCTCGTTCAGTTCTTCCTTTAATTCATCTGTATAATAATTCTTGTCCCATTGAGTTCATCCTCTGATTTCATCTGTGTAATTGTTCTTGATTATTTTACGTCGTCTGTTATTGCATACTTTGCAAATGATTTCGATTTTTAAACGATCTGAATAATTTTCTAATAGTAATGGTATTGTATTAAATTTCAAAATCTCTCTAAGTTAATTGTGCATACAACTTAACCTTCAAAAACTTAATAATCATACGGTGGTTAAAATTACAAGCTATCGTACACATATCGCATACTTATCTATATTGGGAACCTAAAAGACAAGTATTAAGAGAAATGATGGTGATGAGTCTATAACCTAGACACTAGAGGCAATTTGGCAAAATTGTCAGAATCAGTATGTATCATAATGAATCACTATGCAAAAACAGACAACGGTGTAATGGCATTCTGACAATATCATAGAAACATATCTTAAGCTAATTAACCATGGTGTATATTTATCACTAATAAACATATTTAAAGTATAAAAGGCAAAACCACAAACCCTTAGGTTGATGGTTCAGCCGAATCCTAGGGGATTAAATTTGACAAGTTGTTAAACTTATGCACTTTAGGTTAGTTAAAAGGTTTCATAATTGTATTAGGATTATCCTTTAGAAGCCTATAAATACAAAGGCATTGTGACGGATTCATAACCAATCATCTAAACCTTAAAATCCATCCCCTTTCCTATCCTCTATTCAATCGTTCGACCAAAGGGTTTGTAAACCCTTAGCCGATCCCAATCGACTTTCATAAGTCGATTTCTAGACAATTGGTTGCCCGTGTTTCATACTCCCCTAAATTGCATAGGTTCATAGCCCTAATCTCTCTGTGCAGTACCAGTGGATACCTGACTCAATCTAAGTGGTGATTCTTCCCCAAGAAACCCTAAACTGTTCGTGTAGCATCAAGAAGATCGAGAAGGTGATTTCGTGTTGATCAAGAAGATTGTAGAGCTTACGCAATTGCAGGAACACAAACACCCTTTATACGTGTTAATATGTTATATCACTTATTAGGGGACCTGTTATTACGGTTTGGTCTGCATGACCTTTATGTGTTTTTCATTGTGCATGTTTTGTAGGTCATGCAGGTAACCACCAATACCCTACAGAGCATTGTTATGTTGAGAATTCGGTCCATCTCGCATATGTTTCATAAATGAGCAATAGTTTCCCTTAACTTTGTTCCAATTTTTAAAACCATGGATCGTAAATTCGTCTTAACCATTATGAGTATTTGATTCTTCGAGAAAAATATAGCAATGAAAACAATACGCCTTGTCTTTTGCTCTAGAACTCAAGCCAAGGAATTCATAATACCATTTAGCTTGGAAGTGGCGTAGATGACTTTTTGACCCACTTGCAGGATATTTAGGTAAGACAAGTTGTTAAGGTATGTATCTTAAGTAAGCTCTTCTAGTATGATCTCGCATATTAACCGGACATTTCCAAATAAGGTAGACGTAATCCGAGATCATGTTCTATGGAAGAAATGTAGGATTCTCAGGTGGTAAAGACGGTGGAGGGTTCCCATCACCCGAAGACGATGAAAGGTTGTCACTTGACAAAAGGTTTTCATCTGATGAAATCGGTGAAGGGTTCTTTGAAGTTCCTTAATTCTCTCCTTCTAATGTGGTTTTTTCTTCATGTCTTGGCATAACATTTTGTGAAAAAAAACAAATCTATCTTCTTTTGCTTCAACGTCATGACTCTACAAACTTTACGAACCACAAAATGTATCTAAATATCTATATATAAAGTTAAAAGGCAATTTTTTATAACATATTTACAAAAAGATGTTAAGCAGACATAAAATAAATTATAATCAACTAGCACAAAATTAATTGAAGTCCTCAGACACTTAATTAAAACGAATCAATTAGCCGAATTAAATGTACAATTGGAATTATTTGCAATGTAAATTGTCGACAAACAGTTATATAAAACTAATTAAAGCAATTGGTAGTTTAGATTACTAAACCATCAGCAAATTTAAAGATAAAGTATTAGACATGTAAAGTATGCAAGTGTTGAAGTAAAAATGTGCTCCTCGGATAGAGAACGTGCATTTCCTTTCGGACTGGATAAAGCTACGTCTTTCGAGTGACCCCAAGACTAAGCTTTGGGTGTGACCCCAAGACTAAGCTCCGGAGTGAGAATAAGTATTGGCGGTAGGCCAAAGGGTATAGGAATAAATGTGAGAGTAAATGTTTGGGATATTTATACCACCCCAAAAGCACCATACTTGTTTCATTGGGAATGAGCCAGTCTACACCTAACCTGTGCTAGGTGTTAGGTCACATGGGGACACGATCTCGTAATATCCTGGATAGGCGGTGCAAGCATGATTATGTTATGGACCGCTGGTTAAAAGGATCTTCTGGATAAAAGAGTGGTCTTTCATGTCCTTTTCATTCGTCACACGTTCCTTCGGACGCGTGGAGATTCGTTCGGTCCAGCACGTGTCGTCCGGACACATACGCCAATAGTAGCTAAACTTTAATGAAAAAATCGACGGATGTGATATTTTGTGCCGAACGCTTCTAAAACTTGACGTAAAGGTTTGACTGGTTGAGGTATCTATGCTCTCGTATTGTTGTGAATGATATTATCTCCTCGTAAAAGAAGAGCAGCCAAAAATCAACTTCTAAGTGATAACAATTTAAGTGGTTGCATATGAGAAAGGTGGCAACTAGAAAGTAGTTCCCACAAAGGATACGTGTGGTGGTTTTATTATGAAACAATGTAACCTACGTCCGACTTCGTTTTTGATGCATCAAATAGGGCAGAGCCGTCTTTGAGGGTGTGCAAGGTGGGCGATCGCTCAGGGCCCTAAAATTTTTAGGGGCCCCAAAATTTGTCCCGTTAATAATTATATGCATGTGCACTCAATTTTTCATAAAGAAAAAAATATTTAAATGAGAAAATATCTTAAATGAGTAATATGTTAGAACGTTTAGATAACTAATTGTGTTATATCTTATAAACGGTGACACTTTATATATAACAATATTCATTCTCGATAGGCCTCATTAGTTAATTTCGTTCAGGGCCCTAAAAAATTTCATGAATTCATGGGACGGCCCTGAAATAGAGGATAACAATTCTTAATCGACGAGTGAAAAACCTTCTCGTGCATGTTTCTTTTGGTTCCACACATACGAACATCTCATCCAACCTTCTTTTCCAGAAAAACACCCAAATGTTGTCATTNGGATAGGCGGTGCAAGCATGATTATGTTATGGACCGCTGGTTAAAAGGATCTTCTGGATAAAAGAGTGGTCTTTCATGTCCTTTTCATTCGTCACACGTTCCTTCGGACGCGTGGAGATTCGTTCGGTCCAGCACGTGTCGTTCGGACACATACGCCAATAGTAGCTAAACTTTAATGAAAAAATCGACGGATGTGATATTTTGTGCCGAACGCTTCTAAAACTTGACGTAAAGGTTTGACTGGTTGAGGTATCTATACTCTCGTATTGTTGTGAATGATATTATCTCCTCGTAAAAGAAGAGCAGCCAAAAATCAACTTCTAAGTGATAACAATTTAAGTGGTTGCATATGAGAAAGGTGGCAACTAGAAAGTAGTTCCCACAAAGGATACGTGTGGTGGTTTTATTATGAAACAATGTAACCTACGTCCGACTTCGTTTTTGATGCATCAAATAGGGGCAGAGCCGTCTTTGAGGCCGGTGTGCAAGGTGGGCGACCGCTCAGGGCCTTAAAATTTTTAGGGGCCCCAAAGTTTGTCCCGTTAATAATTATATGCATGTGCACTCAATTTTTCATAAAGAAAAAAATATTTAAATGAGAAAATATCTTAAATGAGTAATATGTTAGAACGTTTAGATAACTAATTGTGTTATATCTTATAAACGGTGACACTTTATATATAACAATATTCATTCTCGATCGGCCTCATTAGTTAATTTCGTTCAGGGCCCTAAAAAATTTCATGAATTCATGGGACTGCCCTGAAATAGGGGATAACAATTCTTAATCGACGAGTGAAAAACCTTCTCGTGCATGTTTCTTTTGGTTCCACACATACGAACATCTCATCCAACCTTCTTTTCCAGAAAAACACCCAAATATTCTATTCAAAGTTTAAATCTCACCTAGCAATAAATCCATCTATCAGCAAAGCCCATTAAACCATGCTATCAGCAAACATTTTTTAATTGTCAACCTTTTAGGCTGAAGTTTAAAAGCCCATTAAACCAGCTATACTAACATAACATTTTAGCCCAAAACAATTAATTATCTACAGAGTACTATTAAAGTATTAAGTACTACGTATTAACCATATGTTATTATCAAGTGAGAAGAAATCAATCGGAAGTAAAATTACACAATGGAGACGCACCAACTTGATGTAGATACATCTTTATTAATTTGGAAGCACCTACATTTTTTTTTTTTTTTTCAAAATCTTTTATATAATAAAGGAATTACATCATTTTGGAGTTTTTTTGACAAAACAATCTTAGTGGAAAAAAAATTGGACCAATAGGAATACTCGATTTTGACACATAGGCGAAATCGAGCAATATAATTGGTTAATAAAAAGTTAAAATTGAATTGATTTTGATCAAACTTTAATAAATTTGATGGAGAATTTGATTAAAGAAAAAAAAACATATAAATATATAGGTGTCAAATTTATGAAAATAAAAACTTTAAAAAAGAGGAGGTAATTAATAAAACATTAGTGGTTGAATTTTAAATATATTATATGGAGTTAAGTGTAAAATTATAAATCGCCATGTTTTTCGATAACTTTAGATAATAAACAAATAACCCCTTACACTTTATACACCCTACACTTTATAATATGAACTTTGTTTACAATTACATGAGTATTAGTATTTGTTTGAGACTTCGATCCATTAAACTTACAAAATTTTATAAATGTACGAATTAGTTTTAATATACGTTAAATACTTTTAAAATAAATATTAGTTTTAAACTTTCATCTATTAAAATATCTTTTTACTATGTACGTTAAATATAAATAAGAACTCATGTTATCCTATTTAAAAGTTTAATCTATACGTACACGGGTTTGAATATTAAATACAGTTAAATTATTATTAACGGTAATATAAATATCAAATGGTAAGTACGAGTTACTGTGATATGAAATTAAATATACGCGATTGTACTTATAACGACTCATATAATTATTACTATATATATAACGCAGCGTCGCAAAATGACACACACCATGTCGTTTAGGTTTTTCCGGTTTTTGGGCTTGCTTCATGCGTGTTGTCCAGGCCCATGATTTAATCCTTCTTCTTCTTTTGGTTTTTACATTCACGAGGTCACCGCTTTCCTTATACTTATCTTCTTCCTCTGCCTTTTCTCGACATTTTGCCGGAATCTTCTTACCTGTAGCTAAAACTAGGTTGTCTTTTGCTTCATGATGGGCGTAGGATTGCGACCACGCAACAGGTTTTACCTCTCAAGGGATCTTGAGAAGCTTGCAATCCCACCAGGCAGTGTACCTGGTCGGTGTAGTATAGTGTAGTGGTAAGTACGGGGGATTGATCGTTCTCTCACAGGGAATAGTGTTCGTTAGGATAGAAAGACTACTCTAAAAGGTCTAAAGGTGAAGGAAGATTTTTTGTTTGTATTTTTATATTTTATGGAAAGCAAGTAAAATCTCGGGTTTTGGAGGAGTAGGGGGAATTAGTTGATAGTCAACTAACCTAAAAACTACTATTGCAATTAAAAATAAAATAACTAAACTATTGTGGTTGTGAAAACTTATATGGAGACAAATGTGTTTACTTAGATTTCCTTACTCCCTAACTATCTTTTACCGGTTAATTGGTGTGTGTATTAATTGCGTGGATGACCGGTGTATTCCTTAACAATTCATGGGGTGGCGTACATATCTCCCCAATTCTATGAGCTCTTATCTCCTCCTACAACCATGCGTACACATAATCATAGGGATTGTAAATAGTGGCTCATGCGTTAAATACTACCTTAATAACCTAGTACGCATTATGTGTTTTTAGTTCAAAATCTTTTATATAATAAAGGAATTACATCATTTCGGAGTTTTTTTGACAAAACAATCTTAGTGGAAAAAAAATTGGACCAATAGGAATGCTTGATTTTGACACATAGGCGAAATCGAGCAATATAATTGGTTAATAAAAAGTCAAAATTGAATTGATTTTGATCAAACTTTAATAAATTTGATTGAGAATTTGATTAAAGAAAAAAAACACATAAATATATAGGTGTCAAATTTATGAAAATAAAAACTTTAAAAAAGAGGAGGTAATTAATAAAACATTAGTGGTTGAATTTTAAATATATTATATGGAGTTAGTGTAAAATTATAAAAATCCATGTTTTTTGATAACTTTAGATAATAAACAAATAACCCCTTACACTTTATACCCCCTACACTTTATAATATGAACTTTGTTTACAATTACATGAGTATTAGTATTTGTTTGAGACTTCGATCCATTAAACTTACAAAATTTTATAAATGTACGAATTAGTTTTAATATACGTTAAATACTTTTAAAATAAATATTAGTTTTAAACTTTCATCTATTAAAATATCTTTTTACTATGTACATTAAATATAAATAAGAACTCATGTTATCCTATTTAAAAGTTTAATCTATACGTACACGGGTTTGAATATTAAATACAGTTAAATTATTATTAACGGTAATATAAATATCAAATGGTAAATACGAGTTACTGTGATATGAAATTAAATATACGCGATTGTACTTATAACGACTCATATAATTATTACTATATATATAACGCAGCGTTGCAAAATGACACACACTATGTCGTTTAGGTTTTTCCGGTTTTTGGGCTTGCTTCATGCGTGTTGTCCGGCCCATGATCTAAGCCTTCTTCTTCTTTTGGTTTTTACATTCACGAGGTCACCGCTTTCCTTATACTTATCTTCTTCCTCTGCCTTTTCTCGACCTTTTGCCAAAATCTTCTTACCTGTAGCTAAAACTAGGTTGTCTTTTGCTTCATCTTCGTTTTATTGCTTTTCTTTTATTGGAATCGTGTTTGTGTGTGCATCTATTGGTTGTCGTCTATGTGTTTTGTGCATCTATTCTGTTTCATCTATCTGTTTTTGTAAATCGTGCCGCGCCGTGTTATACGTGTACGTTGTTTGTTGTTTATTTGTCTTTTGATGTTTGTTGTATTTCCTATTTAGATATGCGAACTAAGAGTAGGGGTGTGCGTAGAAATAGTGGTCACGAAATCTTACATGATCACTGGTCTGTTACTGCCCGGGTTCTAAATAGCGCGCTATAGCGCCGCTATAGCGGCGTCATAGCGTGAGGCGTGGCCTCCACGTTACGAAACAGGTCAAAGCGTCATCTCTAAGCGTAGCGTGCAACAAAGCGTGATAAGGCGTGATAAAGCGTGCTATAGCGCAAGGCGTGGCGCCATTTTTTGAAGCTTTTAAAATTTTATTTTATTTTTAATTTTTTTAAAGAGATTTATTGGACTTGAGCTTATTTACAAGTATTTATTCGGGCTTAGTAAATCCATAACTGAGTTTTAATCGTATTAGCTAACTAATATTGACAATTCTATAAATATTTTTTGCCGCTTTGAATCACGCCTTAAAAACNGCGTGATAAAGCGTGCTATAGCGCAAGGCGTGGCGCCATTTTTTGAAGCTTTTAAAATTTTATTTTATTTTTAATTTTTTTAAAGAGATTTATTGGACTTGAGCTTATTTACAAGTATTTATTCGGGCTTAGTAAATCCATAACTGAGTTTTAATCGTATTAGCTAACTAATATTGACAATTCTATAAATATTTTTTGCCGCTTTGAATCACGCCTTAAAAACGCTATGACGCAACGCCTCACGCTAAAGCTTGAGGCTTGGCTATGCCGCTACGCCGCGCTTCACGCTATTTATAACCTTGGTTACTGCTGATGCTGATGTGGGTTCAGATTCTGTTATTTAAAGTTTATATACGGATATCCGGAAAAACATTTTTAAAAAATTTTACGGAGTATATTTTAACTCCATCAACGCTCATTATGTGCTACTAAACTCGCACATTTTGTACAACATGATATCAATAGTTAAAGTTAAACAACAACATCAACCTCAACATTAACATCTATGTCAGCTAAACAAAGTTAAATCTTTCATCCAATAAAATTTTTACAAAATATTAATTGATTAATACATAATGAACAACTCATGCATACTTATTAGTTGTACTTATATCATAATTTTCACGCGTACATTCTTATATATCCATATAGTAAACAAAAATTTTAAAAAAAATTTGATTTATATGTAAACCCATGTGATCAAAGAACCTTTGGCTCAATAACATTATAAGGAGACACGCTCAAGAATCAAATACAAGGTCGATGCCACGGTTATATTTACAATTTCTGCTAACTATTTTTCTTATTTTCGCACATGTTGATACTCCAAAATTTTAAAATATACATAAGATTTTCTGTTTTTAAACGATAATACTATATAATTAAATTTTTCTGAAAAAACCCCGTGCGTGCACGGGTATTATAACTAGTTAGATAGATATACACATATTAGATGCATTTCATCACATGACTTAGGATCAAATGAGAAGAACTATTAAAATGAGAAGGATGGGAAATAACTATAACCACATATTAGATATGCATCGACTTGAATTAGATGCATCCCTAACCTTTTACATGCACCCTAATATATTTTCTAGCTAAAAATTAGATACATATACATATATTAGATGCGTTTTAGCAAGTTAGGAAAATCCTATGTATTTTTCGTCCTCTGTGGGTCAAATTTGTTGCAAGTACTATTTTACATCGTGTTCACTTCAAAATTACTTTCGAAACTAATTGGGATGCATCTAAATGAATAGACATGCATCTAATTCAAGTCGACGCATCTCAAATATGTGGTTATAGTTATTTCTCATCCTTCTCATTATAAGTTTTCTTCTCACTGGATCCTTAC